>VWZN01020612.1:1391267-1415621 GCA_013396955.1 Regulus satrapa | reverse complement strand
TTAAATTTTTTGTCAGTTTAATTGAGTTGTTATATATCTGCCTTGGCTGTCTGATGTATAATTGTGGAGTGCAGATAAATATGTTCACATTGTGGTCATCCAAACTCACAATGATATAAGGCTTTCATTGGTTTAAAATTAGTGGAAAGGCTATTTTAAGTCTTTCTGTAACAGAGCTGTTTTGTTTATTTCTGCAGAGTTTGAATTGCTAGTCTTGGAGATATCAGTGGTTGCTGATTACTGACATTAAATGGATTTTTTTTTTTTTTTCAGAGTTAAGGAAGATGTGTAAGAAATAATACTTACATAGGTCCAACATGCATATTTTTCCAAATATTAAGCCATGGGAGAACAATAGCTTCATACTCAGCACAGAAAAATCAGCACTGAAATGGGTAGGAAATTTTGCTACTAGCTTATATGGTGCAAATCTTACCTAATTTAAGTTTTGCTCAACAAACAACATAAATAAGATNAAAAAAAAAAAAAAGTGTTGGATACTGAATCTTTTGAGACTTGAGGAAAGCAGTTCCCAGACTCTTCCATAATTTTTCTTTAATCCCTGTGACTCTTGTGAAATCCAGCAAAAGAAATAAAAATATTATGGTAGTAAGCATGCATTTCCTTTCACAAGAGATTCAATGCTACCTGTTTTTTCAGTGAATAAATTATTTTTGATGGTTTAACTTAGATACTCTAATCATAGTGGTTGGTCTTGGCAACAGTGATAGGATTGAATTAGAAGCTACATAAAATTTCTCTGTGCATTCAGTTAAAGAGAAGATTCAATAGCATTAATTCAATATATCTGCAGAGATTAAATACAACTTTTGTTATCCACAAGTGCTAAAACATCATCTTTCAGAAGTGAGTTTTTTGTGAAACTCTTCTTTCCTCAGCAACTTCACTAATTAGGACCATGCTGAGTAAGCTTATTGCTTTTCTAGAGTTCATGTGGAAGTTAATTTCTGTTACTTGCTCTGTTTTGGCTACCTGGTTTTTTGGGGTTTTTGTTTTTATTTCCCAGCTATTTAGTTCAGGAAATTGACTTACAATGAGAGGCAGATAAGGGAAAAAAAAAAAAATTCTCATAATGGATGAATCTGAAGCTAAACATAAATTAGGCATTTCAACTGGCGTAGCTTTAAAGTTTATGTACTGGATATTTTGGTTGTCTAAATGTGCCAGCTGTTGACAAGAAACAGGCAATTTTGGAGTAAGCCTGCTTTTAAGTGTGTACTTTGCACTGGTTTCTTGTTTTCCCTTTGTATTGTGTTCAAAACAGCTACTCTTGTCTTAGAGGACATTTAAATAATGCACCTTTGCATGAGCAAGCTGTGAAAGTAGAAACATACCTAAGAGCCAGCTGAAAAGAGAAATAAGAAGCATGAGAAAAATTATAGCAAATATTTTGAGAAGAGTGTGCATGCTGGCTTGAAATGCTTTGAAATAGAATAAAGCACTGAATGGCAATAAAAGCAACTGCACTGAGTTTGTTCTGGAATCCAGTTAGCTAAGGAAATTAGAAATAAAAAGATAATGCTTAAAAATTGGAAGGAAACTTTTAAAGAGAGTTTGTGGGTTTATTAAAGTTCAATCATGAGCCAATTAATGTAAAAAAGGTACAAGCTGTTTTTATTTTATTTGATAAAGCATCTAGCATTCTGTTCACCCTCAGGGCACAATAGTGTGACAGGCTGCTTTGTTCACCACAAAACTTGCTTTTTCTCTCTGCTTTTACAACTTGTGATTAAAATATTTGCAGCACTAGCTTGTTTTAACAAAAGCCATTTATAAACAGCTAGCAATGCACTTCAGTGGTTGACTCCACCTGTGAAGAGGAAATAAAAAGAGGTTTGTATTTTTTTTTTTAGATCAGCATTTTTGCAATAAAAACTCTTTTTACTAGTAGGTTCATAAGGGGATAGTTTAATTAGAGACTATAATAAAATTGTTTAGGTTAGAGTTTTGGATTTAGACTTGCATTAGACTTTTAAATTTCTGTCCTGTCACATTTTTCTTTAGAAGAAGAAAAAAAAAAAAATCTATTCTCTAACTGTTATCTACTAATTATCTACTGTTAATTTTTACTATTGCTTGCAGAACTTAGTACAAGAACTTTTAGTACAAGACTGTGTTTCATTTCCCTCTGAAAATGAAATTAATTGTTTATTATATATTATTGTATGAAACTTCAGCAACCCCAAATATCTTCTGTAATCCTTATAAGCAATTAGGGATGGGGAGAGCAGGTAAAATTTTGTATCAACAGCCATTACCAAACTGCAGTCATTCCACAGTGAATTTTCTCTTTCTAGTCTGCGAAACTTCTTCATTTCTGGAAACTTACAATTTCTCAAGGAAAGTAGATTTTCAGTAACAGATCTGATAGACTTAGGAAAAAGAGAATTTATGAAAAGTAAACTTTACGTTGTGTGTTTCCTATCCTGAGGTATCTATTTTTTGTGGTTTTGTGGGATCCATCTTTAAAATGAATCTCCTGAAAATAAACATCTTAAAATACTGTGCACAGTACTCTTAGAATCTGGTTCTCATCTGCTTTGTTTGGCAGAATTAATGGAGGATGGGTATGGATTTAGTTTCTCTCTTGGTCTGTAAATGGCACCATTGGGTATTGATGAACTAGAACAGAAATATTTAAGAGAAGGTTGTGTACATTCATTTAATATCTGAAGGTAGGTGGTAATTTATGGATGAGGATTGTGACTGAATAAGCAAAAGGTAGCAAAGGTGGATTCAGCCCTTAGGTTTGAATTTTTTATTGCTGCTTGGTGTGTTGAAATAGTACTTAATGTTAAAATTTATTGGGAAAAACTTTGGCTATTTTAATAAATATTATTTCTGGACTACCATGAGCTTTGCATGTCTAATCTATTAGCAAGGTATCTAAAGTATGAAATTACACTTGTTTGGAAAAATAAATCAGAATAACTATTTGAGACTGCAGAGGAAGCCAATAGCCACCATATGAATTGAAAATCTGATTAGAATGGTACTGCAGGAAGCTAACTTAGCAACTGACAATTAGGGTGTATAGGGTCAAAGATTAATGAACCAGATTGTTACAGGGTAGAAAATACCTCACTTTTAATTGAAACTTACATTTCTAAATGAGATGTGAAATACAAGGACAGTTTTGGTATCCACAGTGCATTGTGCCTATGAAATTCCTGGACTATGGTGCATAGATGGAAATTTTACATATTGCCAGTTTTTTGATAGTAATACAAAAGCATAATTATTCCTTTCGAACATTGTATGGCAAAAAGACAACAGGAAATGGCAAGCTAACTAAGAGTGGACTGTTTTGTGGTTCAGGCAGATTTATTAATTATTGCTTTACAGACCCTGATAAACTGGAGGTTTAGATGTTTAAATTGTAGTGTTGAAATAATTTACTTAGGCCTTTAATTTGGTTGCCTGTTCTCTAGAATGTGAAAGTTGAAATGCTAGGTCTAAAATCAAGAAAGAAGAACCAGGCAATTTAGGGTTAAAATGTAATTTCTGCTCTTGAGGAGTTCTATTGATAATTGTGGAAAAAGTGTTCCACAAAAGGTGTGTTTCAAAGAAAGAACAGAATTCTGTAATTCTGCATGGATCAAGTTTGATAACTAATAATATATGTTAATCAATTAACTGGTGTAGTAACAGATAGTGTAACAATCTCCAGATGAGTTACTGTACATTTAAAGGATTTAGATTTAAAAGAACCACAAACACATTTAAGATTTTAAAAGAAAACTTATGATGCATGATGATCATTTAATTTACCAAGGAATGTGTTGGACTTTAATATGGCACCTTGCGTGCATAATATGGCCAGTTCAATACAATTATTTTCTCAATAATTTAATTTTTAAAAAAAACTTATTTCATTGTATCTCTGGCTTGGTTTTCCTTCTATCAGGGCATGCCAATAATAGTAACATTTATTTACTTCTTCATTCTCTTCTTCCACATGTCTTCTACAAGAAATGTAAAGTGCTTCCTTCTTCCAACAATGCTTGTTGCTGTCCTTCTGTAGTATTTTTCACATTACCTATTTTTTTTGTTTACAAGAACAAATGCTTTTTCTCCCAGACTAAACTTGTTGCAAATATTTCCAATAACTCAAGCTTAGCTTCTTATAATCTCAATTCCAGAACAGTAATAAGAAAGAAATACAACAAATATGCTCCTCTTTTTTTCTTGCACAAAGAAAATCTCAAAGACAAAGAGGTGAAAATATAAGACCCCTATCCAACAACCTACAGAGAAAACACTGTCTTGAAAATAAGTTTTTAGCCTTTTTAAGCTTGGCTGCTGTGGCCCTGGAACAGGTGAAGAAAATTTTAGGCTTGCTATTTGATATTCAGTAGAGCATAATCCCCTGAAGACAGTGAACCTCCTAAGTTCCTTTGTTAAGAGGTGCAATTTGTCTTGAGCATCATAAACAATTGGAAGAAAGCAAAATAATAGATCTTTCACCTCCTTCCATTATTTCTTTTCAAGAGGAGCCCATCCAGGCTGGTCATTTTCCACAGCAAACTCTGAACAAAAATGTCAGCACTCAGAAAGCAACGAAACCAGCTTTGTTTTGTCACTATAAGTTGTCTGATGGAAACATAGCAAATTTTAATTGCTCTTGCTTTGAGAGCTCTGAGTTGAATGCGGGCTCCAGTTAAGATTTTCTGCACATTTATGTGGCATCTGCACATTGGCTACTATATCAGCTGTGTTCTCTTAAAACAAGAGCTGTCAGATTGTGAATGGAGTTTGACCACTGAACTTCTTGCTTTGCCTGTATTCATTTGCTAAGCAATCCTTTCTAAAAAGAAATGAATAAAAAACCCTAACCAAACAAAAATTTCTGATTAAGATGTTATGCTTAATTAGGAAAATATGAAAAAAAAACCAACCCAAAAAACTCCCAAAACCCAAACCTAAGAAGCACAAGTTAATACAACTGAAATTGGCTACAACTTTTATTTATCTCAGTTAAATCCAGCATAAAAGCTGTTAGGGTTCCTACTTCGTGCTGTGTTTGCCTCTTAATCATCCTGAAAATATCTGTATGTTAAAATGAGATTTATGCATCTACACTGAGAACGGATGCTCTGTAATTTTTTTATCAGCACAGGATGCAGCCAGGAAGTAATTTTTAGGTAACTCTGTGAGTTTTGTCAACAGTGAGCCTGAGTGACCTGCTCAGCCCTGGTACAGCTGGGGACAGGAGGGTGACCTTGAGGCTAACCTGGGCCAGGGTTGAGAGGGAAGGATAGATAGGCTGATTTGTTACCCTCAAAGGCAAAAGGGGTCACATTAGAGATTCAATCAGTGTTTCAGCCATGAGTCATTGTTCACCCTGTAGTTGGTGTGTGCTTCCTTAGCAGGATCTCAGAAGGATGGAGGAAGAAATGCCATGTGCTTCATCCAAGGACTGGACAGTGCAGGAGTCTGTTCATCTGCCCGAGCAGTCTTTGGGTCTCATGGGTTCCTCTAAATGCAGATTCTTGAACCAGCCACATGAGAAGCTGTCCAAAGAAAACATCCTTTTGTGTAATTCAGGTGCTTAGTCTTGCTGTTCTTTTCACTAATGCTTCAGAAGAAAAATGGCACTAATGTGTCCTATACATGTATATCCTATATCTGTTACTGAGGCTTTTCTTAATGAGCAAAATACCTCTAGAATCTCACATTTTTTTAGGAATCAAATAATAATTTGTTATTGCAGTGCAAGAGAACATTAATATGTTCCAGTTCTTTGGCACTGGCTTAATTCACAGGAGTGTGTTTCAAGAAAATGCATAATTGAGAATCATAAATGCAAATATGGGAAGAATTAAAAGCGAGACAGGTTAGTTACACCTGTCATGCACACAGATGAGCATTTGGCATGAATATTTGATGGCAGGTTGTTTGCCAACCTTCTAAGACTATTAGTGCCACATCTGTTACCAAAAGAAGTAGTTACCTAGTCTCTGTACTGCTGATAATCTTTCTTCTCTAGAGAAACGTCGGTAATTAACTCTGGGTGCAATTTCTACTATCCACTCAACAGTATCCAATACAGTCTTGTCTTTTAGGAAAATAGGTATTTAAGCAGTATTCCTTGCTTAACAATCTCCTAACAAGAGAGATTATGATTATCCTGTGTTGGTGGGTAGATTTGCACTGATTTCATGTCTTAGACAGTCTAAAAGACATTTCAGTGGCAGGATGTTTCCCCTTGTGTAGGAGAGTAAGAAAAGGATACTGGCCATGGATGGAGCTGGAATGCAAATGCTGAGTGTCAGTTGAAATAATTATAATTGTTTAAATACCAGTGTTTTGTTGTTTTTTTTTTTTGTTTTTTTTTTTCCTGGACTATCAGTTTTCTCCATAATTCTCTTAATACCAAAACATGTAGAATTGCAAACAAAATTCCCAGTATTTCTTGCGATTTCATGAATATTTTCTGAGGAGTTTACATTTGCTGCGAAGTAGGCTGGCATCCCAGCTGGAAGAAAGCTTTTGTTTATTGGAGGAATTTGAATAATTTGTATAAACATGGACCTTGAGCTATGCTGTGTTACTCTTTAAGCAGTATGAGCTAGCCCTTCTGGAACAGGGCTAGCTCCTCTGCTTCCTGCTCCTCACTCCATAGGCTCTAAGGTTTTTTATGCCTGCTAGGATTGGGATGTGCTGTCCTGGTGCTGTTGTACCTCCTCATCAAGGACCCAGAAACCTACCTGAGTCCTTGAATGGGTATCAGCAATTTGTTTATTTTATTTTCTCCTGGCTCTCAAATTTTACCATCTTGAAAAAGAAAGAACTTCTTAATTGACTGTGGTTGAGTAAAGGAACAGCTCCTAACAAATCTACCAAGACTGCTTGTTGTAAGCTGAAGGCAAAATGGAGGGAAGCACCCAAATAAGCCCTTGAATTGCCAGTCCTGCTAGAAGTAATTAGTGTGAAAAATGAGGTTGACTTTCCTGGTAAATTTAAAAAGGTTTAATAAAAAGACAATAGGAGACAGAAACAAAGCAAAGGGTTAATTATGGCTGGGCACTTGGTATTCTGCTGACAGCACTGTCTAGGGAACACTTGTTGAATATTTTTCTATTGCTTCAGGCTGTTACGTATTCATAGACCTTTATGCATGTTCAGAAACTGTTTAGCATGGCCACTCCTTGGGCCCGCCTTTCTAGAGCACGCATGGTTTTGTTTAATTTCTCTTTTTATCAATTTTANAAGCAAAGGGTTAATTATGGCTGGGCACTTGGTATTCTGCTGAGAGCACTGTCTAGGGAACACTTGTTAAATATTTTTCTATTGCTTCAGGCTGTTACGTATTCATAGACCTTTATGCATGTTCAGAAACTGTTTAGCATGGCCACTCCTTGGGCCCGCCTTTCTAGAGCACGCATGGTTTTGTTTAATTTCTCTTTTTATCAATTTTAATTTGGGTTTGGCTATATTTTCCACATGCAGTAAGTGCTGATAACTTGGCATGTCAGCAGCAGGGTCCCCATCATCTGTTCCCTGTATATTATCTCAACCAAGCAGACAATTCAAACGTACTAACTTTAACAGCAGAAATAAAAACTATACAGCAAAGCCACTTTAACATTCTACATATAGCAGTCATCTTAATATTTGTAAAAAATTAACAACAAAAAATGCATTTATAACATCAGGACAGCTGGTGGCTTCTTCTGGTGCACTTAAATGGCTGGCTTTTTTCCCCAAAAGATCACATAGGAGGAAAGGGTAACTGGGCATTGGAGCATCTTTTCAGACAAGGCTTGGGTGCTGAAGGGAAGGGAGCACGAGCAGAGACAAGATGTGCTCTGTGCAGATTGGAGTGCTGTGTATTTACCTCTGCTGAAGCTCTGTGCCTTGGTGGCCCCAAAACCAGCTTCTGGGAAGCCTGTCCTGATCTAAGGTTATCTCAGGGAAAAGCTGCACAGCTCAGTGCCAAGCAGCCTACATCTCGATTAAAGTGTTGGCAGCATTTGTAATGCTCTAGCAAGGATATTAGAAAATTCTTCCTTCAATATTTTGTTCCACAGGGTCTCTTTAGTGCAAAATATTCCTTCTATGTGAGCTAGTTTGCATCTTGAACTTGTATTTTATGGCTAATGCGATAACAGACAACCACCTACCATTATTCATCTATTTTATTTAATTATTGATCCTTTCAACTTTACAAGATTTAATTAGAATTTGCTGTATTGAACGAAACAAAAAAAATTAAATTTGTTGAATTAGTAAATAACAGAGAATTAGAGGTATTTTAGTGATTTAATTAACACAGCTTTATCCCAGCACACTAGTTAATGAAAGGCAAGCACTGGGCCATCTGGTACAGTTTCAGGAAATGTGGAAACAGAACTGCCCTATTTTGTACTTTCCTCTCATTTGTTATTTGCATTTTGATGAGTCCACAGGTTCTTCTCTTTCAGATGATTATTCATTTCCACTGTGAAGTTCCTTGAGCACTATAGAAACCTTTAGGACAAAATGCCTTTTCTAATGGTGAGGTGATTTTTAGACCCTTTTCCGTTTCACAGCTCTGTTCAATATTCTAAAGGTTGAATGGCACAATAACTGTGCTCTATCCACAAGGCCTGTAGCCACCATCCCCATGCTACTAATTAAAAACTGCACATCTTTGCTCAGTGGTGGTCAAACTTAATTTTCTCAGTCCAGTTATAGTTACAAGGTTCCAGGGGACAGGCAGCTGTAGAATTTTGTTTTTCTAAAACCACTGCATTTATCTTCCAAGGTTCACAAAGACTCTGAATAATCTCAGAAGCCTTTCCATGAACAGGCATTATTCTGCATTCTGTATTCTCCTAGTTACAATGTTCATTTAAAAAGTAGCTTTTGTGCAATTGTTAGAGAAAAAAATAGATTAATGACAAAAATGAAGTTTGAAAGTTATTTTAAAATAGCATAGGTAAATATTCTGATGTTCAAATAGATGTCTAGGGGAATTGAGGTTTCTGAATAATGGATGTTTGAAATTTTCACTTAAGCAATTGAGAATGTCACTAAAAATGTGCTTGCACTCTCTGCCAATAATTAATCAGTGATATTTGAATTAAAGAAAAAAAACAAACAAACAAACCAACAAATCAAAACCAAACAAAAAAAAAAATCCAAAATAAAAGCCCAACTAAAATAACAGCAAACAGAACAAAAGTGTTTCTGTTCCTGCATTTTACTGAAAAAATGGAAACATATGTTCTCCTGAAGAACTCACTTTTCCCAGTAAGTATTTCTTGAAAACCATGACTGTTGTGTTATCTACTTTATCTACTGAAAAAGGTCATGCTTTATCATTTATCAGCATTAGGATGCGAGTATAAATGAAAGATAGTAAAATAACTTATTTCTTTTTCATGCTTTGTAAAAAATTGTTTTGGCCATCAAGCGCTTATCATTTGTATCAACATACTACTTTTATCAATATATTCTTGAGGGTATTCAACTGCCCAGGCATTTTCTTGAATACCTGAGCAGAGGAAGAACTAAGATGGATGTTCTAAAGTAAATAATTTCAATTATTGTGTGAGACTCTGCATGTTCAAAGACTTGATTCTAAGAAGTCAGTGATTGTGTCATCACTTCCACTTGGAAATCTGAATACAACCTTCAAATTATGGCTGACAGTAATTACAGCAATGTTGTTTCACCTGTGGGAGACCTTTGGCTACACTGCTTACTTGGTGACATTCATGCAAAAATTGAATCATTTAGGTTGGAAAATACCTTTATAGTTCAACTATTCAGCTGACACTGGCAAAGTCCATCACTAAACCATGTTTGACTGCCACATCTACACATCCTCTAAATAACTCCCTACATATCTTTTAAATATCTCCAGGCATGGTGACTGTATTGCTTCCTCCCCATCAGATTTGCACTCCAGATCCTTTACTCTGTTGCTCTTCTCTGGACTCATTCCAATACCTCAATGTCTTTGAGAAACAAAGGACCTGGAGCTGGGCACCACACTCAAAATGAAACCTCAAGTGCTCAATGATTCCTTTGTCTGGATCATTGATAAAGATATTAAACTTTGCGGCTGAAGATATGACAGCTGTTTTTTCCAATATGATTAGACTTTTGACACTAAAATATGAATTAATAATACAGGTCTTGCTGGGAAAAAAAAAAAAAAAAGGAGTTGCCTTTGGTTTGGTTTATTCCTATTACTTCAAAAGCAAGAACTACATGTGGGAGTAGAAGCTTAATAGAAGAAAGATTATTAAAAAAAACCCAAAAAAACCAGAGGTGTCATTGGCCTGATGGGAGGGTTGTGTCTCTCTTCTCACAATTTATTAGAGATTTGGAAAAGATGGAAGTCAGAAAAGAATTTGTAGAATGGGACTGTCCACTGTGAAATGACAATTGAACATCATTTAGCAGTAGCTTGTTAGAGTTAGATTTTTAGCTTGTGATCAAGAACATGTTATTCCCTAACTTAAACTGTTTTTTTACTGTAACATTCAGATTGAAAAATGTCTTTATTAAAGCTCAAATACAGCTTTAAAGCCAATGCCTACTTGGTGGGAGTGAAACAGAAGTTATTTGCCTTTTGAATCAGTTCTAATTATATTTTCCCTTGAAAACCTTTGCCATTGAGTTGGTTCTGCAATTAAACAGTGCAGCTGAAAAATGTCTGCTTTCTACCCCAGAAATCATTGACTAAAAAAAGTTTCATTTTTGTTTTGTTTTTTTTTAGAGCCGCTAATCATGTCGACATTGTTTGCCACAGGCTGTGTCTTTCTTACATGTTGCATAACACTGCTTCAAACATCAGAGTGGATGAGATCTGCAGAAACAGCTTTTCATCCAGGAACACTGCCTGTTGCAGTTCAGTTTTTATTTATCTTGATTTCACTTTTTCTTTTATAGCTCTTATAGTTCTGTTCTGAATAGCTGTTGGGGTTTGGGGCTTATCAGATACCCCCTGGACTGAATGTTTGATGAGTTTAACTTGATACACATCCACTCTTCACATCCTGTGGCCATTTGCAGGCTGAGCTGAAGCATAGCGAGGGGAGGCAGCTGGCAGATGCACTTCTGACCTGGACTTAAATGCAAATAGGCTCAAATTAGGAAAACTATTCCATGAGTCTGCCTTGTGCATCTGACCCCAGCGATCATCCAGTCAGATGCACGAAGTAGAGAACTTGAAGCAAAATCTTTAAAAATGCATGCAATGTCAGAATTGAGTGCTCAGCACTGAGTGTTTTTCCCCACAGCTCTGCTTCTCCTGTGCTGCGCTGTCTGCCTGTGCAGAGACAGCCCCTGCCAGCAAAACAGGAAAAGAAGATTTCACTTGTCTCAGTAGAGGTTGTAAGAGTCGCTCTGAACAGTTTTGCATAAAAGCAGGCTCTGCTGCAGAGCAAGCTCAAGCTTCAGTGGCGCTCACTCCCAGTAATCTGCGGCTTGGAGCAGGATGTGTGGGCTTTGCTGTGGAATGCTAAGGGACGTTCCTCTTCTCTCACTGAACACAGAATATCCTCCACACAGAATACTCCATGGAACTATAAAATGTGCATAGTCTTTTACCCATGAATGGTAAGTTATTTGGGATCAGTGCTTTCAGTCCTTCCCAGAAGCCACATAATTTTCCTTGATAATCACTGTTTAACTGCTATGCTTCCCTACACGAATTTAATTTCAATTTTTCCCCCACAGTTGTAGTAATTTTAAATGTGTGACTGCAATTAGCTAAAATACTAACTGTGAATTGGGTTTGACACCATTCTTTCAGCACAATTTTAATGAAGAATTAAATATCCTTCATCCTTTCTGGAGTCTAAGTTTAGTGCTGTTGCTAACCATCAATCAAAGGTTCGTGTCTGCTTTCCATTACCTTTCCAGTCATATTCTGTTAGGCTTCTTTCACCATTTCAGTATCCAGGAGCCTGGCAGCTAGACACTAAGTGATACAGCTCACATCTGTCGTGTCTGGTTCATTCCTTCTCCTATTCCCAAGGTGAAAATTGCATCATCTTTGTAGTATTTTATTTTGTTGCCCTTTTTATTATTATTTTTATGTATATGTACCTATTAAAGCAAATGAAAAATGAATCATTGGAAAGGCTTTTCTTTAGTAGGTTATCATTTTACCCATGCTGTGGCCAAGAAAGAATGGAATAGCAGGGAGTTTTAGTGTCTCTAGGTCCTGTATGCAAGTAAAGAGGGAGAGAACCTGCAGTTAAATTCAGAACACCAATAGCTTGTTCTATGCACAAACAGCACTTCAGCAGTCAGCCTAAAATGTGAGGAGAAAAGAAATGTGCTTTAATTTATGTATTTTGAATCAGCTTTGGAGAAGTGTCTCACTCTGATATTGATGTGGCTTAGACAGCTGCGGTGACCTCATGGTCAGACAATGTGAGGCTCCTCCTTTTTCCTGTTGAAAAAACCCAGAATTTTTCCATAATTTCTGTCTTCTAGTGGGGTATTTCAATTTCCTTACTACTTATTGCTAATTTTCTTTTGTATTCACAACAGAGGTGTAATCTCATAGGTGAAATCTGTAAATTGATACACTTGTCTCTGATATCTTTTTTACTCCATCATGAGACATAATTTTTTTGTGAATCTGTATTTCGAACCATAGGGAAAAAACGTGCTTTCATGGTGATGAATAGTGTCACAAAAATGAGCACTATTATTCACATTTGGAGCTTCAGCAGGTGCAGTGCATTGCTCCCTGTTGGGGTTATTTGGTTTGCAGCGCTGTTGGAATGAAGGAGATTATCAATGAAGAGGCAGAAGTAAATTCTACAATGTCAGTATTGTGTTTTATTTTAAAATATTGTTCTTTAGATTCTAGAAAGTCTGTGAGGAGATGTAGCTGAATTTGGGAGCCTTACAAGTCTGATAATTGTGTATAGTTTTGATGAAGATGGAGCTATCACTACAATCCATTATATTGTAATAACAGTGTAAGAGGAACATGACACAAGTGGAAAAAAAAGTATTTTCTATGCAGGTGTGAATCCATTTGGAAAGTTATTTTGTTTTTTGTGGTTTTGGGTTTTTGGGTTTTTTTAACAAATAACCAATCCCCCCAAAATAAAGAAAAAAAAATACCCAACAAAGCAATGAAAACTGAAGGGGTTTTGTGTGCTAAAACTGTGCTGTTCTCCAATGGTAATGGATTGTCTTCACCTAGGGTTTTTGGTTTTGTGGATATTTGAAGAGGAAGAACATATAAAAGAAAAAAAAAATAAGAGGAAGCAGAAGACATTTTTGTTTGCTAAAGTAGTGTTTTAATCTAAGTTTTGGATTTCTTTCTATTAATCTTGTATCATCATGATACTATAACTTTACTCTGGCATTGCTGATGTACACAGTTTTCTATTGCAGAATACACTCGGTTTCCCTTTTCTCAGTTTTATGTGTCCTCTGAGATCATATCTAACTACACTCAGGGAAATTAAAGTAGATTTGGGAAGGTACCTGTGACCTGTGCTTGATTATGAAGTATGAAAAATGGAATAAAAAGTTTGAAAATTCTAGTTTATTTGCAGCAGTTTTTTCCTAAATCTTGTATAGCTGTGGCTTCAATCATAATGTCTGTCTGCATGGAAATACATTCTAAAGGAAATATGCACCTCACACAATATCCTACCACATGTTTTCAACATTTACTGTGGGTTTTTTAGTTTATAAATATTTGTGCATGCATATACCAGAGTGCAGATTAAGAATTTTGTGATTATTGTGATTAGAAATAATCAGCTTTTTTTTTATTTGTAATAATTTTTAATATATATGTTTGGTTTGCAGAAATGTATTTTTAAAATAAGTAAATAGAAATATTCAGATTTTTAAAAATTATTTCTAACTATGTTTATCTGAGCAGTTTTTAATTGGTTGGGTAGGGTTTTATTGCTGTTGGGGTTTTTTTTTAGTTCAATTTTTGTTATTGTTTGTTGGTTTTGTGATTTTTGTTTGCTTTGTATTGAAGAATTCCTGGAGCTGAATCTCATGGACATTCTTAAACAACACTGAGTGTCATGAACATTAATTGGTGTAATAACTTCTTTCCTTTTTTCTTTGATATTTCCAATATTATTTCTATCTAAGAATGATTTCCATTCCTTCTTAATGAAAAAGACATCGCTCTTCAAGGAAACCACCTCTTGGCCAAGTACTGCTGTATGTTACAGGCCTACTCCCATGTCCTCAGTGAACTCTTTTTAAATTAGATGGTGAGGATTAAATGGAACCAGAGAAACTCTGGAAGGGACATTCTGTGCCCACCCAAGGGAAACTATACCCAAGACATGCCACTGTCATAGGGATGGGCTGTTGGTACTGATAACTGTTATCTCCAACTCTGCTAAGTCAAGCCTACACTCAGAGGACTTGGTATTCTCCAGGCCCTCATGTCCTGACCAATTTCAAGACATGTTGACACTTTTCTGTTAGTAAGGAGTAGCTAAAATATATTTCAGCTTTTTTATATTTTTCTCCATCTTTCTTGTGTGCAGGTGACTGCATGTCCTAGCAAGGCTTGCTCCAGGGAGTAATTAATGTACTTCATATCTCTTCATATCTTGCCCAGACAGTCACTCTTTCCGTGTGGGCTTTCCACAGTGATCCTTTGTGCTCCCCTACTGGAGCATGCACTTCAATTTTAGCAGGAAAAACTGAGTGCAGTTTTCCATGTGTTTCAAAGAAAATGCTGTGATAAGTTGGCCATTTTTAAGAAATATGTCAATACTTGGGGGTGCTCACTTTAAATATTCAGTGAGTTTGGGGTTGATTGTCTTTATAGTGCAATTCCTACATTGATTTTCTATGATTCAGCATTCTGATTTCATTTGTTCTCACAATTTTACTTTCATTATTTGAACTCAGTTTTACTGTTTTGTAAAAATGGAACAAGTCCTGTTTTTTCCAAACTTTTGGCTTTATAACTCTTTTCCATGGCTGATTGTGCCATCTTTATCAACATCCCAGATTTTGTAAACAAGATCTCTTTTGCAGTAGTAAAGAATTGAGAGTACATTCAACTTGAAGTAAATGTCCACAGCAGTTCTTAGTGCTGTCATGTGTGCTTAGAGAACCACCCATTCCTTCAGGTTTTTATTCAATAATTGCAGGTTCTCCTTTATGTCTTTTTCTTATGGTGTTGCTGGGGTTTTTTTATTATTTTCATGATAGAGCTTTGAAGGAGATCTGAAAGTAAAACTGTTAACTAAAGCATTGTGTATACTTATCCAGTTAGTGCTTACTTTTAGTTGGGAAAATAGATGTGGAAGGCTGTGGGAGAATTCTGGCCCTGATTGGGGCAATAGAGCAACATGGACTCCATGATTTCAGAAGGCTACAGAGGATGATTTATTATGATCTATATGCAAGAGCAGAGAAAGCAGCAACATACATGCAGGGAAGCAGGCAAAGCAGTGCAGGCAGTGCAATGTCTGCCTCTCCAAAACATCCAGAGTACATTGATAAGGCAGAATCCTGTACTAAGCATAGATTGGCTAACCTCTGTAAACATCAGGATGTTATGAAGAAATCTCCAGTGTTCTCAAAACAATCTCAGAGCCAAGTCTTTGGCCCATGTTGTAGGCAGCAGAAGATGAACAGGAGATGTTACTAAATCCTGTACCCTTATAGGTTTTGGGTTTTTTTTGTAGATTAATTGTAAATTGTTGAGTCAAGTATTATTTTGAATGTCTGATGGTAAATCCAACACCACTCATTATAGGGAGTTAAATCTTTAACATATTCAGTAAAGTTTCCACAGATGTTTTTATATGGAGTACAGAATTAAAATTTTGAAATGATTATCAGACTAATATTTGAAATGTTTGTCAGTTAAAAATGGAACCTCAAAATGACCTTGAGTGATGGTTAATACGCCTATTTTGGGGGAATTTATTTAAAAAATGAAAATAATAATGTCAAGGGTATAACTACTTTCAGCTATTACTATGTTTATTACTTGAGTACCAACAAACTCTATGAAACAGAAGAAGAAATACTTGTATCTATGTGGATACAGGCAGCTATACTTTAGCATTCCTTAATAATGACCAGGAGGTTCCTTCCCTCTACTTCTAATCTTGACATTTGAGCAAAATGGTGGAGGGAGCCCTGCTTCTTAAATCTTGGGTAATTGGGCCATTCATTTCAAACAGAAGCTATCCTGGAAGAGAATTTAAGTCCAATCAGAATAACAACAACAGTTTAACTCCTGTTATCAAGTACTTCTATTATATTATCTGGGTAGTTGGTAATTAAAGAAAGCTTGTAGTCACTATTAACAGCTCTGGATTCTCTTGACATCTAATCTTACCTGAGCTAGATCACTCTTCATTTCTTCACTAGTGATATTCTCCTAAACAAGGAGAAATTTGAAATAAATGGTGTATAATACGACCTTATGGCTATATCTAGTCATAGATTGCCCAAGTTGTTTAGAATTTCCCCTATCCAAAGGACAAAATAGAACAATAACTAAATGAACGATGAAGCACATGAACTCATTCAGACTGTGTTTAATCCTTTTAATTTCTCAAAAATTCTGTCATGACATGCCCTCCTCAGCCCCAGTCCCAGAAAAGCTGTGAAATATATGTAGTAAGACTAAGTAAAACAATTAGAAATCTTAAATGTGTACCACAATTTTCCTATGTACATTTTGGAATTCAGGAAAATTACACCACTACAGTTGTAAGCTGGGTTGGGCTTTATATCTGGAAGTGACCACTGGATCTCAGCAACCCAGTGGAATTCCCTGCACTCAGGGGGCTCAGAATGCACTTAGGGGGAGACAGCTCTTGGTCAGACCAGCTGACTCTGGAGTGCTGGTGTGTGAGAGGGCACCTCTCAAACACGTCCCTGTGGAGCATGTGGGCCGTCCTGGACAAGTCTGTGTGCGCAGGGCCCTGGAGTAGTATTAAATCTGCCTGGTCTTCATCCTGCTAAAATCTGCCTTCCATTTGTAACCTTTGTACCCAGTCTTGGCTCCGTTCCTAACTGTGCTTTTGGTAGGGCATGCTTTCTTCCTCATAAAAATGGACTTACAATGGTAAATCTTAAATGTTTTCTTATGTGTTTAAACACCAGTACAAGGTAGTATTTTTTTTTTCCCCCATAGTAATTGGTAGCTACATTTCTTAATATTCAAAAACTGAAAATATGGAAGATATCCTCCTTAGCTGTGGTTGGGGTTTTTTTTTTGAACCATCTTTATTACTTTTGTAGTTACTTTGTTTGAAGTGTTTTTTGTCAAAATCTTCTGGTAGACAGAAATTCTTATGATTTTGAAGAGTTCCCCTGAGGCTTATTTGCCAAAGTTGAAGAGAGTTTAATTTCTTGCTTGTGTAACCATCGTGATAAAAATATAAATTTTCATTTAGAGTTATAAAATAGCTTTAGACAAGGGAAGCCAAAAACTGAAGTGCTGTAACCTGAAATTAAAAATAATTTCACATATAGTCCCAAAAGTTTCATTATTTGCTTCATGATTTTTCTTCAGTGTTATACGCTCCTGGATACAGATATGGCAAACCCCTTTCTGTTTGATGAACTTCCCAGATGAATGTCCTTCAATATTTCAAAATTCTAACCACCTTTACTAGAGAAATGGTTAAGATAAATATATTTTTATTATCCAACCATTTCCTTACAACTCTGGATGGTTTTCTGGAGGGAGTCTCTCTGCTGTTTTTTTAATATCAAATATCGTTCATTCCCAAAGTCATTCAGTTTCAAGGAGATTAATATAATTCCTTGTGCTTGATCTGTTGCAAGTGCCTGCTTCTCAGACTGATTTGTTGATTGAAGACTGAGCCTTCAAAGATTATTACCTCACTTTCATTTCATGGATACTCCAGTGCAAACTTGTACTGGTTTTCTTTATTTGAGGAGGGGGGATGATGATGTGTTGGTTTTTGAAAAATGCTTTTGTAGAGCTGACAGTGTTTGAGGCTGACTCTCCGCAAACCTGAGCCTCTCCTAAAGAGCTGCACTGCTTTGCTCCCTGCTTTGACAATAATCATGTCGCCAGGTCAAAACAGTTGACGGCTGCAGCTGAAATGGGAATCTGAACTATCTAATATTAGTGGTAAGAGGTAAGTTAGGGAGGCAACTCCCCAAGCAGGGATGTTGTCAAGCCTGGTGCATGACTTCTGAAGTGACACAAAGGTCTTTCCCTTGCAGTACAATTTTGGACTACTTACATGATCTGAAGTATTTATTATCCAAAACTATTTATTTTAGCTATGCAATTAAGTCACTACGGCTCATGAATTGGTTCTTGCTGATTTTAATAGAGGCATTTCAAGATGGGGTTACCTGCTGTTTTATTCTTCATTGACAGGCCTAAATTAACCTCCAAAATCAGATTGCTGCTTGCTATAACCACAACTGTAAATTTATAGGAAGTTTCAGTAAATATTTTGTAGTATTTGCTAAAAATCCACAAGCTTTAGCAAGAATTTCTGCTAGTAATTAATTTACTAGAACATGCCAAAAGCAAACACAAAAGGGATGCAAAATTGAAGTTAAAGAAAATGTGCTTTAAAATTCAAATAAATATTAATAGATAAGATTTTGCAGTATTGGTTCAATTCAGTGCCAGTTCATTGGGGGGTTTTATCTTCTCCTGCCTTAGCTGCTGGAAGCATCATTTGTGTTTATAATGGCTAATAAAAATCAGTGTTGTTTTACCTCTGTTTAAGGTGAAGCAGACTTCTGATCTGGCTTTGACTCAGCCAAACTATTTCCTTGGTCTTCAGTAATCTCCTACTGCAGTCAGAGAACATAAAAACACATCTGAGGATCACTACAAAAACAGTAGAATAATTTGCTAATGTAAAATAATTTCTGCCAGCAGAGAGACTTGAACTAGGACAACTTTGATCTTAGAATAAATTATGTCTTAAATTGCTTAGATCTTTTGCAGATAGTACGGAAATAAAGAATATGCACCTTCATCTTGATTTTCAGTGCTTTTTTAATTTTTTGAGGTATATTGAAACTGATTCTTTCCTTTCTGTTATCGCATATTACACATATCATTTTAGTAAAGGGCTCTTTCATCTGTCACTTAGCCCACATACATCATAGTTTATTCTTTACTGATTTATTCTGCAGTTGTGTTCTATAAGATAATTAAAAATTAGGACAACTACTTACTGTATTTGAGCTTTTACAGATATTTGGGGTTTTAAAGGTTAAAAAAACCCACTATAGAAATTGTAATTATGCTTGATAAACAAAGCTTTTTGGTTTAAATTACTATGTGTAGTGAATCTTTGGTAGCTGATTTCTAGGAAGAGATTCTGTATAAATCCTCTTTTCCTGGCTTCCATTCTCTTTTTATTGTCTCTTGTGCTGAGTGATTTGTTTTGATGATTATAGATACTTTGTATTGCTTAGATTACAGCTTTATTTTACATGCAAATATTATCTGATTCCGTGTCTTCATTAAACTTTAATAAGGCTTTACGAACATAGTGCATAAAAGACAATATTGAATCAACAAAGCCTGTGTAATGATGATCGAAATACAAAATTCAGGAAGAGTGATGGTGAAAGTAGCTCATGTACTAGCAATGCTGGTAAGCATGCAGAGGCTTTAAGTTTATTTTTAAGTTCTAATAGTTACAAAGAATGAAATAGGAGTCTGGAAGAAAAAAAAAAAACGAGATGAGAATGCTACTTTTTCTGTCAGTGGCATACTTGAAAGTAAATGTTAATGATATTCACTTATAGGTAGTGCATGTAATTTCTTTTAGTGTTTTTAAAATGATAAAATAATCATAAAAAGATACTCAGCTTGTGGGTTATGGCATGTGATGAAAAACGTGAGTAAAAAATGCCATGCTGTTGCAAAAAGGCAGACATGATGATTAATCTTGAATAAGCCCTGGCAAGTGCAATAACAGCCAACCCTACAGAGCTTACTGGGAAGTGCAGGGAAAACTGGTGGCTTTATTGTGCTGGTACAGATGCGTTTTCCTGGTTGGAACATTCTAGATAGGTGTGGCAAATCAAAAAGGTATAAAATTCTCAAAAGGCTGTGTGAAAGCAAATCTCAGAATGGGAGAATGCCAGAAAGTAAAAGATACCAAGGATGAGGAATAATAGGTCTATGCACAGTGTAAAAGATTAGCTTTAGGAAAATGTTAAGCAAGATAGTAGAAAAATTCAAGTTTTAATAATGAACATTTATCCTTTGTTTTAAGCTATTACAAGTAAGCATTGTTCAGAGCAGAGGGTATGTGCAAGCCTTGCTGATTTCCTTAAGCAGATGTCTGTAAGCTTTTGGCATGATCCTATTGGCTAGAAAGCTTTTAAAAGATCTTGTAATGAAGAGAATTTTTTCTGATCTGTACTGGTATGAACGTTCAACATCTCTTTGTCTCTCCCACCCATGAGGCTGATGCTGAATTAAAAGTTTGGAATGCCTACCAGCAGTGCTGTCCCGTGACTGTTGTATGTCAATATTAATGAGTCAATCCAACAGAAATGCACACCAAGAAAATCAGGATGGAGAGGTCAAAACCTGGGTTCTGCTGGTGCAAACTGAAGGGTGGAAGCAGCTAACAGTTTGGGTCTGGAAAGGCCCAAGGGCAGGTGGGGAGGGAATGGGGAGGAAGAAGCAGAGCAGCACTACTGAGAAGGGCCTTTAGTGGGCTGCACATGCAACATCAAGCAGCAGGGAAGGCAGGAACCTGCAAGAACTTTGTGCCAGCCTAGAAAGCTTGATAGAAGGAGTGCTGGCTGTCTGGTGACAGCTGGCTGTGATAACACATCTCAGCTGCGGCAGAAGGAGAGTGATCAATGGGATAGTGATCAATGGGGCACAGAGTTGCCAGGCTACCAGCTTTGCAAAGATGAGAGCATAATATGTGCAGGCAGGAGAGTGTCACAGCATGGAAAGTGTGACATTAGAAATACTGCAGAAAGCAAGAATCTCTGTGGAGGCCCTGCTTCCACAGGATTTCTGCTGACTCAAAGAGGGAAAGATAAACATCAAAATAGCTAGGAGTGTACTGCAAACTCTTGTTCAGGACCACGACACTGGTCAGGGAATATGAACTGAAATCAGGAGTTGTACATTTAGCACACTTGATAATAGTACAGATACGTACAGATGTGTATAGTCAATATTTCACCCAAATAACGTATAGAGATAAAATTTTTGAACTGAACTGTAATATTAGGACTTTAGGGGAAACAAAAAAAGCCATTCTGAATTTTCTCAAGTTATACACAAGGTCTGTTTCAAGGTAAATTAAGGGCTCACCCATTGAAGTATTCCTAATTATAATTGTTTTATGTCACAATGAATTGTTTTATATAGCAAGCTGAATAAATCCAGTAGACAAATATTTAATGTAAAGAAACAGAACTGTACATATATTTATTTTTAAAAGGCAGTTAATAACATAATTGTACTAACTGTGTGAAAAGCAACATGCCTACAAAATTATCTCCAGTTTTAGAAAGTGTTTTATTAGAAGCCCAGGTAAACCACCACATTTATAGATTAAAAAAAAACAAAAACAAAAACAAAAAACCAAACAAACAAACAACAAAAAACCCAACAAAACAAACAAACAAAACCCAAAATAAAACAAAACAAAACAAAAAAAAAAAACCAAAAAAACCCCAAAAAACAAACAAACCCAAAACAAACAAAAAAAAAATCAACCAAACAAAACCACTAAGTAAATCCATCAAAGGACCCAAGCTCCTGCTCCCTGAGTATGGCTGCAAGGAAGCTATCATAGGGGAAGGCTTTAAAAATGTCTTTAAAAAGTACAAAGCTTGTCCAAATGAGAATTAGAAAGGCCATAAATCATGACAGGTCAAATGGAGACAGGAAATAGAGCATTAAAAACTTGCAAGGAGTGCTCAAGCTTCTAGTCAAAAGTTCTTAAATCAAAAGCAGAGAGTCAGGTAGGGCATAAGTGGGACCACTTAATGACCAAACTGCAAGGAAGGACTCTGGAACCAGAAAGCCATAACAGAGAGGTTCAGTTAATTCCTTCCATTGCTATTTGAAGACATCAGAGATATTTCTACACTTGAGCCATGTTTTCTAGTAAACAGGGTGGAGGTCAGATGAACTCAATGTGTTTGCATAAATATACAGCGAGTATATTCACCAAAACAAACAGTTGTATTAGCTGCCAGTAACTTGCCAGGTCAGGTGGCATATTAACCTGAGAGAAACTCCAGTGGGAAATTGCAGAGTGGCTGCCAAGGCTTTCACCTGACCACTGCAAACAGCCACAGGGCTGGCAGGGAGCCACTGGAATTCCCTGTGACTCTCACAAAAGGGCTTCTGTGGAAAATTACCATTTGAGTTTGGTTTCTGAAGCTGGGAGAAAGACAGGGTCTGTCATTAGATGATTTTTAGTGAAGGAGGTCACATTATTATTTAAGTCAAACCCTAAACAAAACTCCCAAGCCTGTGAATAGGCTGGGGCAGCTGGTAGGAATCTCTTGGTTGGTTGAACATGCACATAGTGGGTCAAGTGAGTCACATCAAGCCTTTCTTTTGTCCAGCCACAAATCCTGCATATTTTTATTTGTACATCCTCCTTCCCCTTCCTTTGGTGGTTTGGGGGGACTTTTTTGTTTTTTTTAAATTTGGGGGGAAGGAGGCAAGAAGATTAAGCAAGATCACAAAGTCAAATATTAGTATGTGAGCACACTTTATTTGCTATTTAAAAATCAAAGCTGTGAATGAAATGTTAATGTTCTAGTGATAGTGTCTTGCTGATGGAACAGAATCCAAATATTAGGCACCTGCTAGCATACAATGAAAACGCTGCAAAAAAAAATTACCTCAGAGAAGACTCTGCTGAAATTTCCCACTGCCCAAGCAATTTGAGTCAATAGAATCAGCTCTCAGAATTTACTGAGTACCTCCATGTTTGTATAAAATAAGCACTCCATAGAGCAGGCAAATTGGGGAAGAGGCCAAAGCATGAATGGTGTGAAGTCAAAACCAGCAAGGAGAGATGAAAAACTAAGGCTGTGCTGTGAAGTTGTCCTTTTTTCAGATGTTTTCTTTATTTGCCAAAAAAAAAGAGGTGGTGATATACAGTATCTGAGTCCAGTTGTTTTGGGTTTTTTCTATACTGAAATGGCATTCATCCTCCTTTTAGTATGTTAAAAACTGTTGTGCTGGGGTGTGTCTAAGACTTGGAATGTATGGTTGTTCAGTGGAACTGAAGACTTTTAAATTTCTACAAAGCTGATTCCAGTTTTCCCATGATGACTGAATGTACACACAAAGGTACATAATTTAATCTGTACCTGAAGGTAAACATACAAATGGTTTGAAAATGCATGCCACTCCAAGATAACTCTGGTAGTTTAAATCTAGTATAACTTTGATGAAATTGAATAATTCTTTCTTGAATTTTTTTTTCTCAAGGCTCTGTTCCTCTGTACTCCCACCCATCAGTTTCACTTGGATAATGATGCCTTTTTTTTTTTCTGTTAACATTCCAGAGTACTGTCCTTTTTCTCCTGTAGCAAGCTGCAAGGATAGACTGTCTATAAGCCTTTTGCTAATTTGCACTGCAAGTTGTTTTCATCAAATCCTTTCATGGTAAAAGAGAGAACAATTTTGTCTTTAACACTGTGAGGGGCTTTTTCAGGCCAGCAGCCAGTCTTGGCACTGTGTTGTTGATAAATATAATACACTTGAAGGTATATTTCCCAGGAGAAGTCCAAAGTGTCTGCTGTAGGTAGCAGTGGCAGGCATCAGAGCCTGGCTTTGCATGGTGCAAGGCGATCTGCAGAGTAAACAGGGCATCCCTTACAGTGTTTGTAATTGCCTTCTTCTCTTTTAGGGCTTCACATTTTTATTATGTCTTCACTGCAGAGCAAGACAAATTTCAACTTTGACCTTCATCTGCAGAGTGAGGGAGAAATAGGGTTTCAATAGACAAGAGTGATTTTTCACTTGCAAAAAACTGGCTGTTGATGGCAATAGCTAAAGGCTTGGGATGAGATTTCTCTGTCCACTCGTATTGTGTAGTGAAAAGACACTTTGGCCATCCTTGCCTGGAAACACAAATACTCTGATTGTCACATGCTATATCCACTTGGAACGTGTTGCATGTAGAAAACCTGCCATCAATGTCAGAGCAACAACCTGCTCATGGCAATATGATTAAGCACTTAAATATTAATGAGAGCACATGAATGTCACATATGGTTTGCAATAAAACAAGAATTTTAGAAGCTTATAGTTTTATTATAGTTTTGTTGCACTTGCTAGATATAAATACAAAAAAAACTAAGCAATACTAAAAAAAAATGTGGGAATTTGCTTTCATGCCTTCATTT
>VWZN01020612.1:1325245-1381671 GCA_013396955.1 Regulus satrapa | reverse complement strand
TTTTTTTTTTTTTTTTCTTTTGCAATCTTATTTTTGGGAAAAAAAAAAAAAAGCTACAGAAAAAAAAACCAAAAACAACCAAACCTTAAAAAAGGCTAATTGATATATTTAAATGATTAGATGGCAGTTAATAGATAAAGTCTTTACTTGAAAAATGCTTCCAATATCATCTCTTTTTCCTCTGAATCAAGACAAAACAGTGAAAAAGAAGCTTCACTGTCTTATTTTCATATGTTGTTTGTTTTATTATGAAAAGCCATTAAGGAATGTTATCAGAGTTCGCTCTGTGTGTGTTTGTATGTATAACCTTGCTGATTAATGGTAATGTGATGATAGGGAACTCTGAGAATTTGTAAGATTGCCCAGAGGGTTTATGGGAATAATTAAATTGGTTCTGTTCACCTGCTCATTTTTGTGTGCAGCACTTGCCAGAAGAACAAGGAAGGATTTTAGATTGTTATTTTTATATTTTTGTTGGTATTCCAGGACAGATTATTATAATAGTCAGTAGTTTTGCTCTGTGCTTGAATTCTATACAGGTTCTATTCTATTCATTCTGCATTTCCCTACTTCTTCCAATTACCAAAAAAAAGCCAAAAAATCCAATGGAACCAATGAAAATTAAACAAAACAAATAAACCCTGACCAAACAAGAAACCCACAGGAAGCGAAAGCAGGAAGGGCTTTTGCCTGACTGGGAACATAAACTCCTGCTGATCCCTGGAACCTCCGCATTGCTGGGTGTGTCACTGGCCTGTGCACGTATTTAAGTACCTGCTGCTGATTGCTGTCTGATGGGATTGAAACATGAGATTTTATATAAAATTTTATACCATTTGGCAGGCTTGTTTCTTCACAGAGCCCTTCAAGGGCCAAAGCAGAAATGTAATGCTGCGACGAGTGGGGTGTCCCTGGGACTTTGCAGCTCTGCAGTGCATTGGTGAGCGCTGGGGCTGAGAGACAAGAGCTCTGCTGGGTTTCTTGGTTTTAGTGCTACTCTCTTCCACACACCCCTTCCTGAAATACAGCTCCACTATTATTGCTTCTGCTCCCTTAGCAAACAGAGCTTTGCAGGTTTTAAGCACCTCTTTCAGTGCAAATGAGGAAAATATTCAAGAGTTCTGTGCTGACTTGTAAATGCATTCAATTGTTTTGCTTTTCTCTGTTTTGTTTAAACAGCAATACTTAAATAATAAGATTACTCTCAGTAATTAGCTGACATTTAAATGTCTTGCAAGAGTATTTTATGTTGTGTCAAATGTAATTCACAAACATTTTCTAAATTAAGCCTTTCTGAAAACTTATCTCTCATATTTTATTTTTAATTTCCTTCCTTAGGATAAAGTCTACTGCATGTATACCCAACAGACTAATGTACCTGAAGGTTTGTTTTTGTTTGTTTGTATTTTATTTTAATTCATATGCATTCACAAATCAAAATAATAGCACACATTCCCAAAATATATTAATCTTTTTTCTCCCCTATTTCTTCATTTTTTGTTGTAATATGCAAGCAATATTTCTTTAGAAATAGGCTAAATAAAAAGTAGAATATTAAATGTGTGAAGATTAAATATCAAGAATTCAATAATAGTAATCATATAATAAATGGTATCCTCATAATATCTGCTGTTGGTTTTGAACAAAATGAATCATACAGCATAATTCTTATAAAAGCCTTTAATTAAACATGTGCTTTTTGTACTTCAAAACTGAAATGTTCTATGACTGTAGGGGGAAAAATTAGGTTGAAGCTTTTATGAATCTTAAAAGTTCAAGATGAAAATGAAAATGATATCTTAAAGTGAGGATGCAAACTTTGGGTTATTATCTCATACAGGAATACTGAACTCCTCCCACTGTCAGAGTACACCAAGAATTTCTGAAACTTTGACAGTTACAGGCTCTATATAATCATTAATGTCATATGAATAAATAAAGCCTAATTAATTTAACACTAATGAGAGGACGTAGGTTCAGATAGTATTCATCACTGAAGACTGAATTCCCTCACAGTTCTGTCAGAGTAATAATTCTTCACTGCTCTTGTACAAATTATTTTTTTAAACTCTGTAGTGGTCCTAAACAGCACAATATTGCAGGATTTAGTGAAATTTATAACAAAGGGTATATAATCAATAATATAAACCTGATAAAGTTTCTTTGCCCCATTGCACTTCCTATTGTAGCACATTTTAAAGATAACTTCACTGACAAATAGGAATAGAATTTGTATGTGCATTTGATACGTTTGGAATTAGCCAAAATAACAGGATAGAAAAGGGATTAAGAAGATCTCTGTTAGAAAGGCAAGTGCATATTTATGGAAGGAAGACTAAATTGAGCTTTGCTCACATTCAGGACGATGTTTCAATAATCCTGAAATACTTAAATCACTTCAAAGCATTTTTTATCTTTTATTAAGTTCCTTTTCAAGAACCTTCTGAGTTCCCCTTGGTTTTTCTCTTCACTTCTACCATAATGCACATCATGCATCAGCTTCTCTGTGAAGCTTTTGAATTTTTTACCATATATTCTGTGTTTCCTGACAGCTCATCTCTGCCATTTATGTGGAAAGAAAAAATCTGGAGACCAGATTATGAATTTTAGTGGAGGGAGCCTGCTCCAGATCTAAACTTAAAAGAGACAAAGTTTTAGACAATGTAAAATAGAACATTAAGTGTTTGCAGGCACTTTTGACATCATGAACATTTGGGCAAGGGAAGTATGGAAAAAGTTATCTATTGCTCTCCCTGTATTTTTGTAAGCCCGTCAGTGGTTTTAGTACACATTCCAAGCAGAGAGGGACAAGATCATCCTGCCACTTACAGGGCAAAACTCTCTCAGGCTCTAAGTCTTAATCAGGCATGATTCAACATGTAGTGTACAGGTTTCACCATGAACGTGCTCATGCATCCGTTGTCTCCTGGAGAGGGATCCTTGCTCCAGCACATCTGTAGTAGGAATTGGATTAAACTCCAAGAAGAGTCACTACTGCATTTTGAGGTACTTATTTTTTTAGGGCCATGGCGCAAGTCTGGCTATAGAAGGTGCAGTTTCAAGTTTTTGAGAATTTTCAGGTGCATTTAACAACATGATAACTAGATTCATTTAATTAGAAGTACTGTCTTTCCATCTTTTTTTTTTTTTTCTTTGATGTTTGTAAACTATCAGAGTTACAGTGAAAGCACGGCACTTGTTACATTTTTCCACACTGTCCCTGTGCACTTCACAGGGACAAAATTCACATTTAATCAGTACTCTACACTTGTGGCTAGTCTTTCTTATTCTAGTATCAGTGGTTATACTTATGCAAATTAGCATGTTGTAAAAGTTGTATCAGTCATTTATGATTCAGAGCTTAATTTGCTCACAGTAAGCAGTTTTGAATCAAATAACCCCCCAGAATGGAAAACCAGAGTTAAACCCAGACTAAACCTACTTATAAGAAAGTATGGAATAAAATTACTTAGTACACCTAAGTAATGGTATATTCTGCAGGTAAATTAATTAAAATATGTCAGTGAGAACTGGACTGTGCTGTGAGAAGGTATGAGAAGAGAAAAAACATAACTTGAGAAGTTAATTTTGGAGGAGACATTAATAAAAACCGGATGACGTGCAGCAAAGGAAATTAGCTGCTAGTGCACAGGGGCATGAATAATGCTAGAGGATGTATCATATAACTTAATCAAATAGGCTGTAACAGGAAGATGCAGCTGTGGTTTCCTTAATGACCAATGGGTGATGTAATCAAATGCTTAAATGCACATTGTCAGGTTCTGATGAGTTTCTATCAAAGCAGAGTTGGGGTATCACTTACCCAGGAGTTTAGGCTGATAGCACATCCTCTCTCGAGTGAGCGGAAGGAGTTAGGCGCAGGCAGGTTTCTGTAATGTTTTTGTGACAGGAAATAAGCTTCCTTCATCATTCTCAAATGTAAATATCACATTCCCTGATTATATATATAGTTTTGCTGCCTTTGGCAGGGCACAAAGTTGTGAATTGTGCCATGCTTGGGCATGAGGCAGAGGCTGCTGCAGCTGGGACCCAACAGAGCTGCAAGAAACTTTCAGGTGTTTCTGACCTCTGTCAGCAGCTGCAGGCTCTGTCTGTGCAGCTCCATTGGTGCTAGAAATACATGGATTAACTAATCTGAGGCAGCATGGGAATGCCTGAACATATACCCACAAGTCTGACTGAAGGCCAGTTCTCCTTCAGTGGAGTGTACTAAATAGCACTGCTAATGTTGGGCTTGTAGAACTTTAATTTCTGTTTCTCTCAGTGTTGTGCACTTTTCCAGTGTGTGTTTTCCTTGGAGCAAACCCAAGTGTTAAGGCTAATGGAGTAGTGACCTTTTCAGCAGCAGGTTCAGATCCCAATTGAGTAAGTTGTGCTAGCCCCAGGCCCAGGGGGGCTGGTTATACAGTGTAGGGACACGAGGGCTGCATGCACTGCCCAGGCTGACTCAGAAGGCAGGAGAATCTTTTCTCTGCTCAAAAGTCTCGGTCCTTGCTGTCTTCATTACACAGTGTAAGTAGAAGATTTTTTTCGCCAAATCAGAGTGGTTTAGCAGCAGTTTCATAGCAGGGATATAAGCTGTGAATATAAGAACCAAACAGAGTCAAAATTAAGACTGAGCTCACTGATAATCCTGGGCTTTGCATTTTAATGCATATTGCTAGTTAAGTGCTAGATTGTGTTTTTATGACAGAGCAGATTAGGAAATAATTTGCATGTGAATCTCTCCAAGTCTGTGCAGTTTCCCTGGTAACAAATGTGGAACCAAGTTCCAAAATCTGCTTGTTGCTATTAATGTGTGTGTGTATGTGGGAAAGGAGGTGTTCTGCTTGTATAAGTTTTTATTAAAGAAAAAAAAAAAAAAACCAAAAAACAAAACAAACTGCAAAGTTTAGCAAGATTCTTGATTTACAAAAAAATGGGAGATTGAGGAAATGAGATGCTTCTTTACTCACCAACACTTAACTCACACAAAATCCCATTTCTCATCAAACAACACAAGGGTATTTTGCAACCAGAGTATTCATTTCTGGGTATTGCAAAGAAAACTTGTTATTTTGAGGGAAGCTGCTCATAATTGGTTTTTCCATCAGTAGTTGCCTTTCAAGCTTCTTCAGAAACCATCTGTGAAGGCTTGGAGTATCACCCATCAGGGCTTCCCAGATCTCCTCTGTGGCCCCCAGAGGGATCCTCACCTGGTTTCGTTTTAGCTCAAGGGCGGTCTCCTGGGTTGTTCCACAGAAATTGGGTCACTTGCACCAGGAGCAGCTTGTCTATTATGTCTTGCTTTCAAGGTGGTGGTTCGGAAGAGGTTTGAGTTGAAGCTTTAACCAGTTGACTCTGCTATGCAGCCACAGGAGAAAAATTGAAAATATGTTGGAGAAGGGAGAGAGTGGCAGCTGTGTTGTGTTTGCTAAGGAGTGGCTGAAAGGTGAAGTTATCTTAACAGTTACTGGAGTGAAAAAACTGGAAACTGATCTATGGAGAAATATTAGTTATCCTCCAACTTTGCATCCAGAAGCAAGAGACAAAAAGAAATCTCAATCACCCCCAACACCCCTCAAACCCCAGAAAAAAACAAACAAGGAAACCCATATTAAAAAAAAAAAATCCCACAAAAAAACCCTCATCCTAAATAAACCCCAAGCTTGCAACCCAGACAACTTTCCCAGTTTAGGCCAGTTTCTGTGGCTTTATTGAACCAGACAGTTTTGGCATAAAATATTTTGCTATTAAAGCATTCCCAATGCTCTCTGAACACTGAGTATCTGATGGTTTTTTCTCAATTATTTCCTGAAGCTTAAACTCAGAGGTTTTGATGTTGAGTTTTTCAGGGACTTTTCAGTAAAAGATCTAATGATAAATCTGCCTAGATAACTTCAGAAATATAGATGAAGTCATGTAAGCAACTTGATAGAAAATATTTTTCCTCCTCTCTTGTCTCTGCTTGCTTTGTTTGCTGGTTCACTCTTTAACTATTTCTAGTTTGCAGGTTATTTTAACTAGACTTGAAGGTTGAACATGAAGTAAATTGAAACTTTAGTTTCCCTAAAATTTAGGCAATATATATATGCAGGGAAATTCTAAATAAATGAAAGAGATTTCCCTATGGTAGGAAAGAATACCTCTTGTTCAGAAGTGTAATTTTTGTAAACATTAAAAATATTAAATAGGTTCTGCATTAAATAATAGTCATTATTGTTATGCTTCTCTCTTAGAGGCAAGCTAAGCTACTTCTGCTGCTGAATAGACTTTTATTTCATTTTATCAGACTAAAGTGATTTTTCATGTCATGCTGGGGTTTATTCCTTTAATGAGGCATAAAATAATCAGGAATAAAAAGAGGAAAAAAATTATTTTAATAGAGAGGACCTGAATTACTGGAATTTCATCATCATGAACAAGTTTTATCTTCTTTTCAATGTTGTATCCTTGACAGCTGTGGTGCAATTAAGAAGGGCCTCATTGTATGTCAGAATTTGTGGCAGAAATTCCCAAGTACTGTGGGAAATGGGCTGTGGACTCAGAAATTTAACTCCATGCCAAACACACCTTTATTCAAAACTCTTTTTCCTTTCTTTCCCGATGTTACAGGTTTATGGATGTGCTAACATGAAAATAGGGGAAAGGGGGCTCTGTCTCTTTCTTTGGTAGGAGGGACATCATGCAAATGACAAGAGTTTGCATCATTTTGAAGGGTGCAGTGAAATTTTCCTTTCTCTAGATTGTAATTACATTTTCAGTTCCCTGCCAGCATACGCTGATTGCCTTTTGCAGCTTTCTTGGGGCCTTGTCAATCCATTGATTAAAAAAAAACCCATTCTTTAAGTGGATTTGTACTGCATTTGAATATCTGATACCATTTGATTAGGGCTGAATGCTGATATGACCCTCAGTAAATAGCTGTTCCTAACTCTTCTAATTTTTGTTACAATGGATCTTGTGACATCAAGAATTTCTCTTGAGTTCTGGACTTTCAAATTGTTACCCAAGAGATTCAGTTAAGACTCGTGAATGAGAACCTCTGACTCCTGTGAAGAAAAAATCCTGAGTGTTGCCAGTGCAAGTAAGAGGTCCAAGTCCAGAAGCTAAAAGGCAATGAAAGCTGATTTTTTTTTAAGGAACATTGTAATAATAAATGTAATGCTAGTTGCTTCTCCATCTTGCTGGATCTAACTAACAAAGTTTCTGTTCTCAGTCGTATTTTTGACAACATGTATAGTCATCCAGCTTATTTTTCATGTCCTTGTATTTGAGGCAGTTCCTCCAGGATTACCTCACCTCTCAGGCTGAAAGAAAGAACCAGATTTACTCAAAGGGGCCCAGTAACCTCTCAGCCCCCATCAAGGGCAGGGGGATAATGCCTGTTCTTTAGAGGTTTTGCTGAATCGTGACTAAAGTTCTTAGGATCAAATTCATGCAGAGAAACATTAAGTGGAAATCTTATTTGCAGGCACTGAGTAATATATCCTCCTGAGAGTGACCTTTGGTAACTTCAGATGCTTTTCAGTAAAACTGCTCTGTGACTGCTGAGTATTCGCTTTGTAATGGGCAAAATACAAAATTTAGTGATAGGATAGTAAAATAAAAGCTGCATGTATGGTGAATATAATGTGTGTTCTCTTATATTCTTATTTAGAAAAAAGTTGTCTCTGCTAGATTAATGGAATATCAAGAATGGTTTTGCTACTGCTACAAAAGGATGCATCTATATTGTTTTTAAAATGCACTATGATCTTTTCAAGATTATTTTTAAATTTACTGTAATTAATTATTCCAGTGAATGCTTATTAATAGTCAATTATTGTTAGTATTTGTAATAGTTAGGGGAAATATTCATTAGCTTAACTATTCTCAAGAGTGTTCATAATTGGAACACACAATCAATCTATGCGTATTTTGAAGAAAATTGTGAAAGCTCTTTTTCCCAAATTTCTTAAACCTGTACATCTTCTTAACTCAGATTTTTTTTCCTAGTAACTTAACTTTTTAATTTAAAACTCTCCACAGGTGATAGAGAAGAAAGTGTTTTAGATTAAAGATGTCTTGAACATGTAGGTTTATACAGATCAAGGGGATAACTTCCCTGTGTAGCATACATATGCTGCAACATTATGAGAATTTTTTAAAACAACCGTTTTCCATAAACAAATAAACGTGTACATTCTCACATGAATAAAAGGTGGCAGTGACTTATGGTGCACTGTATAAATTTGAGATTATTCACAGTCATTCCAAACCATAGTCAGAACAGTTTTATTCATTACATTTATCAGCTGGTGTGGACCCTGACTTTTGAATGAGATTGAGCATGTAACAGAAATCCAGGCTGAAATTCCCAAAATAATGTGCCCAAGCCTTTCTGAATTAATACTGGTTTTGTATGATTTAGGTATATTTTCAGGCAAGAGTTATGAAGGTACAACAAAGGACAGAGCTCTTAAATGTGTATAAATTTTTTAGGGAGGTACAGACAAGCAGCAAGGAGTGTTTACTAAAGGGATTTGTATTTGTTAGGCTGAAATATATTTGAAGTTCATGAGGAAATAACAGCTAAATATCACAATAGCATAATGATTGTAAAACAGGGAAGCTTTTTTATGGGAAGAAAGTTTATAATATGGTAATTTTTGCATACCTAGCCCTTAGCAAAATAACAACAACAAGCTGAGACTATAGAAACATTCAATATGTGCATCCAAATTATCTTTCAAAGCAACACATATTTCCACATAAGTTCTTTAGATAAATCCTAGATCATCAGCTATAAGTTAAAAAAATAAAAAAAAAAAAAAATTCAAAACACAAAAGTGCATGCACACGTAAATGATTTGCACATACCAGAGTAAGGGAAGGTTTTACTACAAAACTAGTTTGCATTTTAGAAGAATCTTTTGTCTTAATAACATTTGAGAGTCTGAACTTTGGCTTTATTTATAATTTGATTAAAAAATGAGATCCTGTTCATGACAGCATAAAGTTTCAGGTGAAAAAAATATACCTAGAAAAATCGGGGTTTTCCCTAAATCATGTGCATTTCTAAGCAAAAGTACAAAATCTGAATAGGTGCTGAGGTAAAAAATCCCCCTTTGTTTACAATAACTCCTCAGGGCACAGCATTCTTCCATGTACAAACAAAAAGCTGAAAATGAATGACCAGTGTCAGGAAGTTATTATCACACATGAAAGACAAATTGCAAATATATTTTTAAGAGAGGTGTTACTGGGAGAAATAATTTCCCTTGCTTTTGTTGGCTCCCATTGCAAACCTCCTGTATTAAATACATCAAGGTGCTGTGTTTGTGGTAATCTTACTACTGAAATGCAAAGAGCTATTAAAAAACCTAAAATGACACTTTAGGAAACATTTTGACTCTCAATCTGTAGTCAAAACTCTTAAATAAAATCCAGATAGATTCTTAAATGGCAAATTTTCCTGAATCAGACATAGACTAGTTATAAGTACAAAAAGTTCTTGGACATATGAAAAAAATGTATTTTTTTTTCTCCATACCCTTGTTGCAGGATGCTGTTCTGGCAAAAGTTTCTGTTAAGGGTGTGGTTTAAATGTCTTTGCTGTCATATCTTTCAACAATTGTGCTTGTTGATTACATTTTTTGTAAAATTATTTTGATAGTGTAGCCACAAGAAATACAAACTTTTAAACTCCCTAGAGTAATTTTTGGGAAACATCTTATTTTGTGACTGTGCTTCAAAAGCTGAAAAATAATTGATGACTATCATTACAAATTAAGCTTTAATAATGAAAGTAAGAACATAAGGGCCCTGATACCATCATTTGGTTTAATTGTGTGTGCTAATTACATTATTTCCCTGTCTGTGGGCATTTACAAGTGTGGATAGCAGGATAGTGATGGGAGAATGGGGAGAATTCTGCACTTGAGTTTGTGGTAAAGCATTTATGCAGCACAAAGCCCACTTTTCCTTTGGCTGAGAGTTCTGCACCTGAAACTATGATGTTTAATACAGTGTCCAGATCAAAATAGAGGAGATTTGTAACCATACACATTTATATTTAATGTGTAAATCTCTGGAACACTTTAATTTTTTAGTTGTTTATTGCTTCTGCCAGAGTTAGAACACTGACCAGTGGTAAGTAAAGGTGAAGGTAGTTTGTATTTGTCAGTGTCCCTTTCAATATAAAAGGTCAATAGCGAATTTTTTAATCCTTTTTTTTTTCTTTCTTAAGAAAAGACATGAGTGCCATCAAAATTATGTCTATTTTGCTTTGAATCAATTATTCTCTTTACTCAATTTCAAAGAGTCTGGGGAAAATTCATAAGTGCCACAGCTATCCTTGAAGATTTGTATTGCTGATTCAGCTTATCCTTGCAAAGGAAGAGGCCTTCCCAGAAGGATTATGCTGCTCCTCTAAACAGCAAAGTATAGGAACAAAGAGTTCTTCCAAGAGTAGCGGTTGGTTTATACACAGAGTTAGACCAGAGGGTGTCATTGAAGGAGGGCTGGGTTGGTAGATGCCTATTTAATCAGTACTGATAATCCTTTGGGCTGTTTATTACAGACAACAACAAAACAAGTCTTCCCATACAGATCCTGTGTGTCTAATCACTCACGCTGTGCCTCACGAGCAGATGATGGACACTGGCTGCTTTTCCTTGCACAAACCACCCTGTTCTACCAGCGTGTGCTTGGGGCTGACTGCCATTCTCCTTCCTCTGCTTGAATTGGAATAACGAGCTTTCAGAGGGCTTGAATTTAAGCACATTGACATGAGCAGTTTGTCCAAGATTTCAGAAATCTGAATATGTGGGGGTGGATGTCAGAATGACATGTCTTGTGTGATATTCTTCAGCTTCTCTGTCTCCTGATGTCCCTACTATGGTGTGGTCACAGCAGCTGGGTAGCTCAACAGAACAAATCCCAAGCCTTTCTGATGTTTTAGGGGTTTTTTACTGTAGTGATGAGCAGGCATTCAAGTAGCTCAGCTGAAGTGACTACAGAAACAGTCTCTTGATGCAATTTTTCATGCTTTGTGCTTGGCTAAACCTGTTGGATGGCAGCCCACAGATCTGAGCAGCTCATGGAAAGCATCAGAAATTCAGACATTTGAGTACAGTCCATCTGCAGCTCTTTGAGCTACATTTCACACCATGGTGAAGTTTAGGCTGTGAGCAATAAATGCAGAAACTATGGTGCTGATGGAGCAGCCTGGCATACGTTTGGGCTCTAAACTCACTGTGTGTTTACTGACAGGGGTCACTTCTAGACTTCAGCTCATGTGTAAACAATTTTTAGGAGAGCAGCTTGTCCAAAGCAGTCTCAGGAATGCTTTTGAGGACATTTTTGGATAAAAGCTATCGAAAGGACTTCTCGACAGACATTTATTGATGGGCCCACACAGGTCAGTAATCTATGCAAGTGATATATGCGCGTGATTAATCACTGAAAGTTTTAGAGAATTTAATTGAATTACTCTGTTTCAGCTATTTAATTTTGGATCATGGAACTTGCATACTTTGCTTTCCTAAAAACTGATTCCAAATCCAGTTTCAGCACATAATCGGTCCTGGCACAGAACTGTGTTTCAGAAATTGCTGTCGTTCTTCTCAGCACCACCATCAGCTGTGAGGTTAGATTTTCTGTTTTGTCTAAAAGCAAGAAGAGGCCTGTCTCCCACTTTTCAAATGATCTGATTTTGTTACCTGTTGAGTGGGTGACATCTTGCTTCATTATCCACTTGCTTTTTGACTGAATTTTATTTTCCAAATGCCAGCTGATACAGGTTTCTGTCACACTTCCCATTAGATTCAGCAATTTTCTTGGGTGGTGGAGGGTGTGTCTGCATCTGGCTTGTTGTAAACACACCAGCACACATCTGCCTTGAGTTGCATTTATTTGATCTCTGAGCACAAACAATGCCCAACAGCTGTACCCTAGGGATCACACTGCTCCCAACACCTTATTTCAAACAAACAAACAAAAAAAATTCCCAGGCACGTTTTAGGGAATGGACAAAACTTGCTTGAGCTCATACATTCTCTGGAACAGGTACCTCCCCGTCACTATTTATCACTGTTGTTTATTTAGTGTCAGATATAATTCCCATGATCGAAAGCATGGCAAAGGTTATTAACTGTCTGCTTCACATGTAAATATTTTGGGAACTGCCACCTCCATAGATGAGATCACGGAGTCTTTTTGTCCTGCATTTTAAAATGGAACAGTTGGGACTATTTAAATTATGGGTCAAAAACTGAATAAATGAAGAAGACGAGCAGTCAGTCTGTCTTCCTAATGAGCATTCCTTACAACAGAAGCTGAGCTGCCAATTACTGGCCACTTCTTCTGGCTACTCATTAACTGTGTTCCAGCAGGAACCTCCTATGATTTGGCCCATGGCCAGATCAAATTCAAATTTTGCCCATGTCCAGAACAATATTGTCACTATTTTGATAGGCAAGTAAGCTGCAAGTTGCATAAATCCACAGCAAACACTAATTTGGGTATGACAAAAGGGCATCTACTCTTCTTACTGCCAAGAAATTGTAGAAGTGACTGAATTTAACAGTAGTTGGTGACTTTCACTTTATTTAGCTTGAATTATGACAATGAATAAAATATTTACTAGATAGCTACCATCATGATACCCCTCAGGGCAGCTTTAGAGAAGCAACACCTGCACCAGCTATAGCCCTATACTACTTCTCTCAGTTGCTTTCAAGAGTGGTTTGCAGTCTGTGAAAACTGTTTCTTTATGTGCTTAGTAAATGCAGAGGAAAACATACTGGTATGTCCTTTAGATTGTGATTTTTTTTTAGGGTTTTTTGGGGGTTTTTTTGTTTTGGTTTTTGTTTTTTTGTTTTGTTTTGTTTTGTTTTGTTTCTCTTTTTTGGTGGGGGGGGAGGTTTGGTCTGGTAATATCACTGCACCAGCAAAACTGTATGATATAGACCTGATTTTAATTTGATCTTGGTACAGAAAGATCAAGCTCATTTTAGACTCTGGTATTGCCTTTGACTAACTCCATGAAGTTGTTTTGGATTTGACATAGCCTTCATCTGAAACACACTGTTTTTTAAAAGATTAACTTTTGTGAATTCTCATTTCAGACTATGCAAATGTCAGCTAGAATCCAAAACAATATTTCAGAATTTTGTCCTCAATTCTAGCGTAATTAATTTTGAAAAAAGTGTTGTGACATTACCAAATAAGAAATCCTACATAAGCAAAACAAATACATGGGCTTTCCTAATATTTATCCACTGTAGATATGTAAAAACTAGGGCTGTATTTTGCCTTGTTGATGTTTGTTGTATTTTGTTTTTCAGCTATAGAACTTATTTTGAACGTAGATGCAGTGTTTTGATTTCACAAGGTGCATGTTAAACTTACCTGTGATATCAGATGCTATGTAAGCTTCAGCTGGTAAATTGGTGCCATATTCCATTTGTTTTATGTACTCAAACAGAAAGATGCCAATGGTCTCTGTTGTACTGTTAGTGGTTCATTGGAGAATGCCAGACTTTTATATTCAATGACTGGATCAAGAACTCATCTCTTACTGGAGATCCTACATTCAGCTTCTATTTAAATGGTGTCTTTATTGACACCATTGTCTTTAATGGTGAACTGCTTACATGGGCAGTCCTGGCCACCAGGGTGCAGAGCACACTGGGCTTCTGTGAAGTCTTATGTAGTGTTAAGATAACGAGTTACTAGGCTACTTATTGGTATGTTAAATAATAAATAAATATATGTTAAGGAACATTTTTTGTTGTAGTTGAAGTGAGAAATTCTTTAGAGGAACAGTGTGAATGATATTTTTAATTTGTCCAGTGAAATGAGCATTCTCTTGGAAGCCCAGAAGTGGAGGGACTGCTGGGGGAGATAGATTTTTCCCTTCTTCTTTTCTCTGATGAGATATGATACCTTTCACAATGTCTGTTTGACAAAAGCTTCTGTTAATATTTTTGGATTGAAGTTTTGAGTCAGCAACTTTTACAAAGCTAAAGAGATTCTGTTTATGAGAAACTATGCTGTCATGTGTCGCATCCCTCCTAGCCCTCACTTTATTCACATGTGATTTGCAGTTATGCTAAGCCTGTGTTCTGCCAGCTACCATTCTGACTTATCTAAAACAAGGCAAGACATTTGTGCAAGGAATAAAAAGATCATAAGGCGTTCTGTCAGTTTTATTGGTTTCTCCCATGAGTTGCACTGCTCTCCAGACCTCAGAAGCCCTTATTTATCCCAGAAACCTTGGAATTTACAGACTGACTTTGCTAAAGCACTGCTGAACTTTAGAATCCTCATAAGAATGCTGGAAATCTTCAGAAAAACCTTCTATGATATCAGCAAATATCTCCCATGAGAAGCCTTCTAGCAGACTCAAAAGTGTTGAGCAGAGATAAACGAGTGTGTGATTCTCATTTAGAATTCTTCCTTGAAAAACAGGGAGTCTATGAAGCTTTTTTATTTGTCCTGGTGTGACACATTATTCTTACTTTTTAAGCTCCTGTCAGACAGAATGTTTGGCTTTTAAAGGTTATTTTTAATATTTTAGTGATTGATCTAGTCATTAATGGCTTTAAACTAGAAGATGCTAGATTTTCTCTCAGTAAGACATGTTTTTGTTATGAAACACTGGCACAGGTTTCTCAGAGAAGCTATAGTTGCCCCATTCCTAGAAGTGCTGAAGCCCTGAGCAATCTGTTCTTGTGGAAGGTGTCGCTGCCCACAGCAGGGGAGCTGGAGCTGGCTGATCTCTGAGATCCCTCCCAACCCAAGCCATTTGATGAGTCTCTGATCTCTAACTCTGCTGTGTGCTGTAGTAAATCCTTGTTGTTTGAAGAAAAGTGGAGGGGGCTGAAATCTTTCTTCCCTCTTCTGGAATTCTCAGTCCAAAAATACATCTACTTTTAGCATTTATGTTAAGAGTAACCTTTCCAGCCATATTTGGTGGCTTTAAATGTGGCAGAGCCGAGTTCACAAGGTTCACAAGGCTTTTCCACTGGCTTTTCCATTTTGCAGCCACCATGCCATGATCATAAATGAAAAAGAAGACTAAATTTAAAAAAGAGTTTTAAACTGAATAATTACTTTTCCCCATGTATTTTAAATACTTCCCTGCTGGTATTTAAAAATTTAGTGCTTAGGGGAATATGGCTTAGCAGTGGCCTTGGCAGTGTTATTTGTTGGGCTTGATGATCTTGAGGGCCTTTTTCTGACCTAAATTATTCTGTGTTTTTATACTTCACTCTTCTGGTCTTAGCACTTTCTCTTCCCATGTACTGATTCAGTGCAGCCTTGAATTCAGCAGTTAATGGTCTGCTGGACTTTGGGGGTTATTTACTGTTTTGTTTTGTTTTGGGCATTGCTGTTGTGCTAGAGCAGAAAATGCTCAATGGCAAACAATGGCCACTGCTTACACCAGTTTCAAGAAGGTTTGAAGGATATGATGGTGGCAAGGATGACAGACTGATTTTTGTCTAGTCTCAAGTTGTAAATGAAGCTGTGAAAGACAAATGTTTGAAGCTGCAGTGAGAGGTAGAAAATATTTTATATTTAATTAAGCTTTTAATCTGTAATTATGTCATTTATGAATGACAGCATTGTTGTCAATAATTATATAAGTGGACTTGAAATTTGCCTTAAATTGACCCCATTAATTTTTCAAAGTGGATCATTGTTTAAATGAAATGGAGAAATACGAAAAATAATCCCTTTTACCAGAGTTTCTCATATTGTTTTGGTCCATAATCTTCCAGAATAATTTTAATTCTAGAATCTCTATTTCATATGTTACTCCTCACACTTGAAATTGTATTTTAAGTTCTTTTTCCTATTCACCCACAACCATGGCTTAAAAAACCTTCTGGTTCACTTGAAGGAGTTAAGCAAAGAGACAACTGAAAAAAAGAGCAGGGAAAAATTAACTGAACCTGAGAAACTCTGCAAAGTAGGAATTAGCAAGCAATTTAACCATCAGGGGCCATTGCACAGCACAGTTCAGCCAGAAACTTCTAGTCTTCTAAGAGAAAAAGCACATCTGGACATCTTATATAAGTGTATAAAACTGGGGTGCTTTTCAAGCCACTTTTAAATAAAATGAGATAGATACCATATTTCCCTGAGTATGGTAAGAGGGCAGAGCAATGAATAGAATATTGTAATAAAAAAGCATTTCAAAAAATAATGAATGTAAACTTACCCTCTAAGTACATAGCCCACTGTACCTAAAAGAGTTCAACCTGAATTCAGGCAGCACTTTAGGGAAAATGAATTCACTTCATGATTTTATTTTGTTCCATCTACTGCTGTTTTCCTTAAATGAATACATCGAACAAGGAGGTAACTGGGAGCTGAGGAAATGTTCAGTGAGGAACCCTTAATTTACAAAATTGTTTTCTGAGAGTTTTGTCATTAATTATATTGCTAGAATACAAAGGTATCAAAATCATACTTTCTGGATGATAAATTTATTTATTTTATTGAAGCAATACTTGTGCTTTCCACATATTGTAAAACTTAAATGACTGTGAATATTGGTTCATCAGCTTTATTCTCCATGTTTGCAAAGACAAAATTTCAAAACTTTTCATCTTTCTTTCATTTGAACTCCATGTTTTTAAATGTTCACTATATTTCTGCATAATTGCAAGTTACAATATCTTCATTTGTTAGCCAACTGTACAAACTATTACTAATTTCCCTAATCAACTAGAGATAGTATGAACAGCTCCTACTTGAAAAGACTTGGCTGATGCAGTAAAAGCTTTCTTCCTTCCAAAGCAGAGGTGTACTATAAGATAATTAGTTAATCAAGTTTGAAAGTCCGATGACTCTTTAGGTGGCTCACATAATGTTACAAAGCACAGAAAAATCTAGGCAAACACAAAGCTTAATAGATACAGAATTAAGGTGAAACAGTGAGTGGATGGAGAAGGAAAGGATTGCATTATTTAGCATGGAATGAAAAAAATTCCATGGCTATTGCTGACCTAGGCTGGAATCCTGTGGTGCAGATGCTCTTTAACATATCTCTGTTGTCTCTAGCCCTGTGGAAATTTGCCAAGAATGATCAATGTTTGCTTGCCCTGAGGTGCGTTGAACCAGGACCTTCAATGAGTTGGTGCTGATTGCAGTTGGGTTTTCTTAGAATTCCTGGAAAACTGAGATTAGGCTGCAGTTTGCTGTGCCAGTGTACTCATCAAGAGGGCCCAATTTAAATGCAGGAGATTTCTAATTCTAAGAGATCCCCTGCTTTCTCCTAAATTCTATAATAATCCATTTGGAGCTAAAGTGATTTTATCTTTGTCAATATTCTGTGTGCTTTTGCAGCGTGAAATTTCCATCACTCTAGCATGAGGCCCTGTTACTGGTTTGGGGGTTCTTTTGTGAAGCAATCAGCAACTGCAATTGGAGATTTCTGAAAGAACACTGAAATGAATGTTTCGTGTGCTTGTATGAGTGCCATGGCCATGGATGGAGGTAAGTATTACTTTTCTTGTTATACTCACAAATATTTGTGAGAGCTGGGCATGGGAATAGATTCTGTCACTAAATATTGTAGGTTTTACAACTCTTTGTGATAGCACAACTTGCTACATATAGAAAGAAATATAACAACTGTTGAGTTGCTGTAAAAAGATAAAAAAATTGAGTTAAAAATTAAGAGAAAAATACTTTGTTACTAGAGGCATAAATGCTCAGAATTAATATTGTAGGAAGAGCTGTAACACTGTTTTCAGGGTGAGTCACTATGCAAGATGAATATTTTGGAAAGTATTGTTGATTTTTAATAGAACTTTTTTCATGTCTCATATGTTACACAACTACTGATGGCACTCATTTTCCTTTCATGTAGTTCAAAGCAGGAGTGGTGCATCTTCAGATTTCATAGTGGAAATGGAGGTTATTAGTTAATTGTAGTAACTATTTTACAACCGTGTTGTTTTCCTGTGTTACCTAATATATGAATTCAAATAGTGTTAAAAATTTGAGGAAGAGTGTGCTTTATTTGGAAAATTCAAGAGCAATGAATTTTAAGGAGAATTCCCAAAAAATTCTTCTGAATAATTTGTCACACAAGGTTTTATATTCTGAAAATGACATACCTGGGCAATTGTCCCCACATGCTTAAACTGGTGTGCATTTTTAGTTTAGATTCACTTATTCTTTATGCATGCTAACAAACTGTGTCAGATATAAACTGTTAAAGAAACTGTCAGGATAGGAAAACAGAAATCAATTTCTTAATTATGGGCACAGAGAGCAGCTTGGCCTTTGTTGATCCATTGCACCAATGTGAGAATAACTTTGTCTTTTCGGGAGCCTTAGAGGTTCTCAGAAGCACCTTTTCCTTTGTCCTAATTTTTATGATCCAGACAAGTTAGACCCTTTCTGATCTCCTCTTCATTAAGTTTTATTAAGTTTCAGGTTGCTGAACAGGAAAACTTTCACCTCTTTTTGCTATTCATTTATATGTAGTTCTATTTTGGGGAACACAGTCTGTTTTCCCAGAGAAATAGGAGTATTTAAAAATCTGTGCTAAGGAATATTTAAAATCTAGAGTATTTTCTTAATTTTTAAAGGTGGGAAAATTATGGGGGGAAGAGGAAGGACTCTTTCCTATTTCTTATCTCTTTATTAGCAGTGTCCAGTTAATAAAAGCTGTGTTTGTTCACATATATTAATTTCTTATTCTGTTATTCAAGCCTGCTACCTTGTATATCAACAAAAATACTATTAGCTACCATTTTAGATGTATTTAAATGAATAAATAAGAAATGTGGAAAACCCTAAGACAGCATTCTGTAATACTGAATTTTAGAAGCTTGCTTTTAAGACCAAAATTATAGCATATAAATATCACATGTGATCTCAATAGTTTATACTTTCTCTATAACCTGTTAAACCTCATGTAGATTTTCTGCTAATTGTCCTCTAGGAATGCCAGATATAGATACTTTATATTTTATGACAACATTAATAGAATTTTAAAAGATGTCTAAAGTAATTAGAGGTACATCTGGCCTTTACTTGATCAAATTTAAAACTATTATTTTAAACTCCCAAATACACTAAGAGTTCTGCTAGCAGGCTCATAATAGATTACCATTCATCCTTTTTTTTAATCCCAATGCACAAGTAGAATCAAGTTTCAAATAAAGTCAATGTGCAAAATTGCTTGTTCATGTCAATGTTTATGAGTCTCTAAACATTTGTTCAACAATTAATGTATGAATCTCTCAGCATGTAGAGACACATGTACATTTATCTGGTAATTTAATTTTTTTTTTTTTAATGAGATTAAATTTACTTTTCATTGCTTCCTGTTACAATACCTGAAATGAAAAAGAAAAACAAGCTGTAGACAAATTTTAGTCAGATGTTAGATGTGAAAAGAGGTGGTGAGTGTATCCATCTATGTATGGTCTTTGTGATAAGCTCAGTTTTGTCAAAGTCAAATTCAAGAATCCAGTCTTTCCTGTCCTCTACAAAAGTGATTTACTTTGTGAATTGAGACTTGCAAGTTTTCCCAACCCTAAAATAAGTTTTGCCCAATAGATCATTGTTTTTCTGTAGCTTCTGGCACTCCCCAGCTCCATTGCTAACACTTCACAAGGTTGTAAAAATGAACCTCCCCACCCTCCAATCTTTCTTGATAAAGAGTTCTGATATTCTTAGAGTGTGACAGGAATTTGAGATGCTCATTTCAGATGTCAGCCTGATCTACGAGTTTGAATTACATTTCAGTCTTGATTTAGCTCCTGAAGTTTAATTGATATGTTAAGGCCATCTTAGTTTGCATGATTTATAATTGTCTGTTTGTTTATGTACATAGTTATAAGAGTGTGACATGGTTTTAGTTATTAAATTAAAGATCTCTGAACACCTTTCCACAGTCGAAGTTTCTCAGATAAGTTTTGTGCTGCAGATGGAGCTGTGGTGAGCTTTCTGGCAGTGGCTGACCTAGGGAATGTTGCAGGAACTTGCACCAGCGCTGCCCTAGACACCTTCTTCTCATCTTCACATGCTGATCATTTTATCTTTGATTCTTTCCTATTGTTTATTATATTACCTTTAACTCTAAAATAGCTTTTATGGCTAAAACCTAATTCTGCTGTTTGAAGGAAGTTTTCACCCATGTCTGAAGTTTCCCCCTTTGCATATCTATGGAATACCAGCTCTACCATTTGCTGTTAAATTGTAATTTTACCCCAAGAGAAGCATTAGCATTCTTTGAAAATAACCTGGATGTTATTCTTTGCCATTACAGGAATGGTGTGTGTCTCAAAAGTGATTGGTGAAATGATTATTTCTGGAGAAAAGTAGAACCATTTACATGCCCAGGTATTCCAAATGCTTCAGTTTCTCTTTATGAAAGGTGTTGCAGAAAAGAGGGGAGTCAGGGATCTGTATTTTGGGGATGGGGCAGCGCTCTGTGGGTTAATTTATTGAGATGCAGCAGCATATTGTGTGGAACCTGCCTTTCTGACTTATGTTCTACATAGCCTTGATCACATCAGGTCACTGATTCTTCACAAACATCTTCTGTAAATTAAAATAAATAAATAAATAAATAAATAAATAAAATTGGCATTGGCTCTCTTTAAACCATCAAATCACTTTTCTAAGATATTTATTTCATTTTTAACATTCAAAAACTCAAACACTGACTTTTGTTGTTGAAAAGAAACTCACAACTTACTGTGCAATTAAGTTATTTAAAATAATTTAAATTTAACTTAAAATAATGCAAGCAAAACTCATGGTTTATGAACCAACAAAAATCTGCAGCAATAGAAGTTTGTTTGCATTGGTAATTCTGCTCATCTTTCAAATAAGATGTCAAAATTGGACATTGTTAATCATAAATTGCATTTATGTTTTTGCTTTATCTAGTTATGCTAAGAATGTCAGAGAATTTAAAATTTTCTAAGCTTCGATATTGTTTCACAAAATGCAGCAAGCTGATAACTAATGTGTTTTATTGTTCATTCTGGGTTAATCAAAAATGTAATTATGACTTTTAATTAGAACAGAAAAAAGTGTCTGCTACTAGCTCATAAAAATTGCTTTTTTCTGCCTTGTCACCACAGGTTATGAAAGACAAAGAAAGCTTTCAGAGTAATAACAAGGAGACCATCTAGCCTCAAATTATTCATAATTAGACTTAATATTTGAGAGTACATCTAAATATATTGGAAGCTGAAAACTGTGAATTTATATTCTAATTTAATTTTAGAGCATGTAATTTAGTGGTACCTGGAAAAACACATTTTCCCCTATCATCTTTTCAAGCTGTTTCTTGGTTCTGTTCTAAATTCCATGTTAATTCCATGAAGACAAGTCAACAAGCAGGTTTATGCCCATCTGAAAAATCAAGCTTAGCAGTAGAGGACTCTAGAAATGTAAAATTTTACTCATTATACCCTGGGTTTGAGTAGCTGGATATGATCAATAAATATCTACACACATTCATGTAAAATAAATATAGAGGAAGTCATAAGAATTCTAAGAAACAAAATTCACATTTGGGTTATTTATTATATCTATTATAAAATAGCACATGAGGTAAAAAGAAGGAATGTAGCCAGAAGTGGGTGATTATAATAATTTAACAGTAGAAACCAAACAATAAAGGGAGAAATCTATGGTTGTCACAGTGCAATAAAAGCCTGTGATTATTTTGAAGAAAAATCCTGGCAGTGTGTTTTTACTATTAGGCAAGGAATAATTGCTGTTCTTCTAATTATTTCTATTTTGCATCTTGGGAGTACTTCTATGAATATAACATACTTTTCATTCATATAGTACTTAAAGGAAATGTTAAACAAACCTGAACATTAAGTGTTGAGAACAGTAGTTTTCATTGAGATGTATTGGAGAGTTTTGGAAGAGCTAAATTAGGATCTCTCCAGGCCACTAGTGATGGTTTTTAGTAATTCTGGAGCCCTCAGCAGAGACAATTTTTCCATACTTTGTAAGCAGAACAACCCTGGTGATTTTATGGTAGCCAGCCCTGCATTGAGGGAAAGGGTGGGATTGCAAATATGGAACTAGAAACATAGGGATAAAAGATTGTTTGTTGGAGGCCCAACAAGCAAAATACTGTATCCTTTTTGCTCCTGAAACAAATACTTTGAGTAAGATTAAAAAATAAATATAGGGCCTTGAAGTGAATTTATAAAGTGCCTTTTAGCTTTGGACTAAGTTTTATTTAACTTGAAAAAGTCAGAATATGCAAAATGACCACATAATCATCAAAATAAATAAAACCTAATTAATTCATTAGTGTTCATTACAAAAGAGGGTGTTTCCAGTAAGGTCCTTATTATGTGATTTTAAGAATGAATTTTTACAACTTTATTTAGTGACCTGGAAATATAAAATAATTAATCATGTAAATGTGCATATGATTTGAGAAAAAAAAAAAAAAACAATGAAGGGAACAGTTCGATTTAGAGCTCTTGATAGTCTGAGCATAAGTAAACAATATGTAGCTCAGCATGGCCACACAGGTACAGATTTCAGACCAGAACACAAAAGTGAGGGATAAAAAGGGATACCAAAAAGAGAGGACCCCCAACTTTTTGAACTAAAAGATGGTATAACCCTGAAAATCCTCTCATAAACTTCATAGTCTCCTTAATTTCATGTATTCAAGGTTTTTAATTTTTGAGGTTATGTGATTCCATAAGCTGGAATGCACTGTCCAAAAGCAGTTTATCTGTAATATATTTCTGCCTTTATGTTTGGTTACTTTTGCACTTAATATATCAGAGTACTTCTGTAGGCAAGCTCTTCTCTCTTTTGCTGAAATACAGTGCCTGATTAATTTAAAACGTACCAGTATGGCATTACTTAGAACCGAAATAGTACCTGCCTCACTTTTAGAGATGACTCAAAAGTAACTTCTGAAAAAGCAGAGCCATTGATTGCAGTCATGCCAAGATGTTAAATGTGAGTAACTTCAAGAAAGGGTTGATTCAGATTTTATCCTCAATGTGTAAGTCCTGTCTGTGCTTGCTGTATCTTAGTACCTGGTCTAATTATTTCTGTACGTGTTTAAAAAATCCATTATAACACTAATTAGCACATTAGTCCTTAATTAGCCATTAGCTAGTCAAATATTTGTCTCTGTCTCAAAGTGGAGATTCCACTGGGGACTAACCAAATTTCATACTTTATGAATAGACTTCTAGCTTGCCCTCTGAGGTAATGATTGTAAAACAGTCATGGATTTCAAGGAGCATTTGGAAAGTGTCTCTGTTCTGCATGGCTTCTGAGGATCTACTATTCCCAATTCAAAGAAAATTATGAGAGTTCTCTGGGGGAAAAAAAAGTGTTCTTCAAGGCCTTTGAACATGCAAACCACACAGGTGCTTGAGTATAGAGTGGGTCTGATGGGCAGACCTATGTGAAGTGCCTAGTGCTTAATTTCAGTTGTATTTAGTACATTGGATAAAGATGAGAATTATAGTACTGAGATTTTGTCTCTTTGAGAAGCTGCTTTTAATTTGTGCTGGCGTATTTTTGAAGGAGGGGCATGCCCAGTAACATGGCTGCAATTATTGCCTGGAGTAACAAGTGACTTTAAGGCCCTGGCTTGTTGTTGTCCCTATTTTATCACCCCTGATCTCTTTAGAAAGCTCCTATGTTACAAGTGAAAGGGCTCTCAGAAAGATCTCCAAAGAACTCTCAGAAGCTGTGCCAAATGATCAGAGGGTGCTTTAGCCATACTCATCCAGGACTAGATGGCCAAAATCTGCCACAGTTAAGCTGTGAGCCAGAGGAAGGCACAGGTAACATGTATAGTCATTCATGACTCTAAGCTAGCTGGAACTGTAAATGTGTGTGAGTAAGTGTGTCGTCTCCACTGAGATTTATCTTATAAAAACTCCCAGACTGTGGAATGGGTGCCCTATTACAGTCCAAGTTTAAACTTAGGCATGGGAGAAATATAAACCCCAGCTTCACTCATGCCTTGTCCCAAAGGAAGCACTTACAGCTAGGTGAAACAAATTTGCCTGCAGTGTTTAGTGTCAGGTTTCCCAGATGAAGAGGAGATCAAAGCTGAGAGATTAGGACATGCTGGTTAGAGGGGAAAATTGCAGTTTAGCTGTGCTGCTATTTTTGAAACTTGTCATATTTGCCTTCTGTCAGGTGAGCTGAACTCTGATGTGTTGTGAAACATGCATGCGTTAGAGCTCTGTGGATGGATGTGGCAGCATAATGCCACAGAAAAAAATGTATTAGCCTAATTTCCTACTGGGTCCTGATTAAAATGAGAAATCCAAGGATTTTGTGAATGTATCCATAGTAGTTTCATGGAAGAAACGCCACAGACAGGAAACTGTGTTCTCGTTCTTTCTTTAAAATAATAACAATACTTGACACTTGCATTTCTGTCACAAATACTGCAAGGACTACCTTGACTTTCTGGAGACACTGATTTTTTTTTTTTTCTTCCCTTCCTTCCTGTGACTTCTTTCTTTCTCTCAGTGAGTCTCCACACCATCTGTGCCCTCACCAACTTGTTTTTACTAGCATTAGACCTCATAGCATCTCTAACGCATACCATATATCATTTTTGTACCTTCTCCCCTTTATTTCTAAAATACTTTCAAAATTTTAAAATACTTCCAAATCTTTTTATTGTCATCATAAAAGCTGGATTTTCTTTTTCCTTCAAAAATATATACAAGGAGGCTTGATGAAAAAAAAATTGCCCACAGATACTGTAAATACTTTAGAATATTAGGTGTTGGTTGATTTGTTTAATACTAGTGTTTGTATACATAGTTAAGATTTTCTTGTTTGGCTGCAACTAGAAATTGGCCTGTAAAAACAAATAAAACCTAAGTGTATTTGGCCATTGTCAATATCCCACTGCACAAGTTATTTTGTAAAACAAAGGGGTACTCCTGGCCTAATGATTTTATGAAGTCAGGTATGTTGGATTTTTGGTGGGGTTTTTTTGGTTTCTTGGGTTTGTTTGTTTTTTTTTTTTGTTTTTTTTTGTTTGTTTGTTTGTGGGGTTTTTTTGTTTATTTGTTTATTTGGTTTTTTTTTTTAATACAGGAGCACATTGTATGTGTAAATTTTAGATTCAGTTACAGTCTTAGTTCTTCATGTATGACTGGATATGAATTTTGTACTGTGTTATTTACTCAGTCTGTCCAAGCAACACTTAAATGTGTCAGTAGAAACAAAAGAGATGCAAACTTTAAATAAATATTGGTAAATGACCAATCTGTCATTGACTGCCTTTTGTTTTTACATATGCCTGCATGTACCTTTTTCTTTAATTAAAGAAAATGCATATTCTTTTAAATGGTAAGAATGGTGAATTTGTGTGATCAGGTTTTGGTGTTTTCACTTTAAAATTTTGAGAGAAGAATAGAGAAGTATTTCTGAAAATGGGAATAAGCTTTTTTTGAGATGCATCAAACTTTGCCTGACTCTTAACTTTGATTTCATTAGTATTGAATCTGATATAACCATTGAGGTAAGAACTGTAATATCTGCAATGATAGCTAATAAGCACAGAAATATTATGTATAGTGTTGAACCAGATCTATGTTTCTTTGTTTTCTTTTTATATTTTTATCTACCTGTAAGAAAAGCTAGCATGTGATTCACAAAAAGTTCTCATTATTAAAGCCAAAGGTATATTGCTGTTTAGAAATCTAGCATATTCTTCCCTCAAGTAAAATATGAGCCCTATTCATTCGATAACACTATGTAGACCTGAAATTGTTAGCAGAAGACTTATTTAGCATTGATACATTATTCTTTTCCAGTCCCAAGTAACAAAAATGACCTGTGGAAAAAGGACCCCTTGAGAAATTATTCCACTCTGTAAATTAGTTTAAATTAGCATCATTCTGCAGCTCCCGAAGTTAAAGGATCAGATGCAGTTTATATCTCACAATGCAACCAATAAACCCTTGTTTTTGGAGTTCAAGTGCTTGAAAGCTTAGGTTCAAAATGAAAAAAAACAATAAAAGTTATTTATGTATACTCTTGAGGTCTAATTAGGCTTAGTATTTCACATGTACGTGTATATTTACAAGCCAGATATTGTAATGTTTATGGAAATTGACACTTAACTTTGAATTGCTTCTATTTGCATATGCAAATTAGCAAAGCAATTCAGTGTGAATGGATTTTAGAGACCTGTCAACAGTTGTTTATGGGGAAAGGCAAAGAAACCTGGAAACAAATCCTTGTGAATTAATGGCTTGATTTGGCTGCGAGCACTGGAAATCTTGTGACCTGGGCAGGTTTCAGGGTCCTGCCGTGTAGCGGCTGCAAACGCGGGCCAAGAAGGGGATTTAATTGTGCCCCAGGAAGCATTTTCAGGGGCAGCAGGCCCCTGTACACCCAGCCATTTCCACTGCACATGTGTTCTTGCTCAAACAAGCCCCCAGCACAGTGCTGGCAGTGTTGGTGCAGCACACAAAGCACACAGGCACTGAGCAGAGGTGTCCCTGCGGCAAGAAAAGGAGGAGGCAGAGTTTGGAGGGGCACAGGCTATGGCAGCAAGAATTTAAATGTTTCTAGGCTCCTGGTACAAGATTGAAAGTGAGCAGGTTTCAGCCAGCCAGTAGCTTATGTTTGCTTCTGTGCAAGCAATCTCACACCACATTTTTCATAAACTGCAATTCTGTAACATAAATCAGCGCTGGAGAGAGCTGCTGTGGATACTATTCAGTCTCTGCTCTCTTTCTTGGAGAAGTTAATGAGAATAAGCTGTTCTAATTTGTGTCAGTATACTCCACTGTTATTGTTCTCTTCGTAACAAAAGAACAAAAGGCATAGAAGTCAGGAGTGATGAAGTGCATAAATTTGAAGGATGCTACAAAGAGATCATTTCCTAACAGAGCCATCAAAATCCTCTAATTGAGATTGTTATAAATATATCAAGATCAGATACTGAAGACAAAACAGTGCATATTTTCTTGTCAGTGTCTCAGGTGTGCACGGAACAGGGTTTCAGGAGGAAGAGCAGAGAAACATTAGCACAGCACTTTGTTCCTTTCAGAGGTGCTGCAGCGCATTCTGAAATCGGCTGTGGAGAAACAGGACTCTCCATGCAGTGACAAACTGGGGCCATCACATCTTTGCATGCAGGAGCCTGCGTTTGCATGACATGGTCCTGTTCCTCTTTCCTACAGGAATGCTCTGTAAAGCAAATTTCTGTATTAGTTAACAGTATTGGGTCAGTTGTCAAGGTTATGAGGAATGAACCCACAGTTCTGTGTGGCCCCCATGGCTTTGTTGTGCCTTATGAAGTGTGCTTGGTGTGCCTCTTCATACTTGATACTATTTTTTAGGACACAGGACTTTAGCACGAGCCCTTTTCTGACATGTGGAAAAGCAAGCGGGGAAAATGGGAATTTGCACATTTTTCATGTTTCTCACGCATCCACACCGGGGTCAGAAAGTATTTGGCANTTTGTCATTGTATAAGGTCAACTGTGCTAATATTTTTGTCAGCCAATGGTACTTGGAGTGTGAGCAGGGCAGTGCAATTTGGAAACCAAAGCCCAACACTAATAGCAGGATACTCCTCCACCGAGAAGCCTTGCCTTTGGAAATTTGAAAACAGTACAGCTGCAGTTTTTGTCCTGCAAACTGTGGTGATCAGTATTACAGAGAGCTCAGCAGAAAGACAGAAGGTACATGAGTACCTAAGGCTTCCTAGCTGGGAGTCAGGCTGGGTTTATCTAGTTTGTGGGTATATTACTTTTATTTGTAATGAAGACTGCTGAAGTTAAATGAAACCCTAAGTATAACTGTATTGTTTGAATTAATCTTAATTAAATTCCTGAGAACTCAGTAAACCTTAAAGATTAATTCTTTTAGCCACTCCTCTGGAAAACTTGGATGTTTTTTGATTTCCTTTTTTGGAATTGGCTTGTGTTTTATATCTGCCACCAGCCTCATACCTACCTGAGTAAGCATGACAGATAAATACACACAGAAAGAAAGATATGTACTTACTTGCTTCTCTGTGTGTAGCTTCACTTAAATACATGGATATGCAGAGTAAAATGTGCAATCAACACTTGAGATTTAGTCAAACTTATAGCTTTGAGAGAAGCCACTTACCTCAGTGCAGCTTAGTGATAAGTTTTAAGCCCATCTTTAGTATTGGCAAAAATTAAATTTTCACTTCAGTAAATATATTTGTGTTCATGAAACTATACTGGGTGTTTTTGGGAAATCAGAACTGATCAGAGGTTGAAGTTCATCATTGGTGGTAGAGCAGTTCAGGAAGGGCAAGTGGTGGCACAACTGCTGGTGAGATGAGAAGTATATCCAATGCTTTAGGACCTGGTATCTGAATGAAAAATGACTGATATTTATGGAGGCTCAGTATTTTGCACAAAATGTGCTGCAAAGCTGTTCAGACATCTGCAATGTCTATGTGAAGGCAGTGTGTGTGCTACTCTCAGGTAAACCTCCTTTGACATCTTATATCCATTAAAGCCAAGTGAAGCCTTTTCCCACCTTTCCAGATCTGCTGGGGAGCATTTTATGGCCATGACAGTTTATAGATTCTGTTGAACTCATTTTTTTTTTTTTTTTAACACCAGTTTTGTCCAAATTATCTCCTTTTTATTTTTCCCTGAGGTGAGGAGGAGGTTGTATAGGGTCCAATAAAACAGGTTGTATTAGATGTGTCAAAGTTATTTGAGATAGTTAAGTGCTCAGGAAAGAAAGACCATTTATTCTCCTTCTCCCCTTGCAACCTGAAAGCTGATAAGAGTTCATTAAGTCCTACCCTTTCTCAACTGCTTCTTTTGCACAGGCCCCTGCAACATGATGGGGATAATCTATAGCTTCATGGGCTTTCCTTCAGCCTCTTCTCCCACCTCTACATCTGCTAGATGAGATGAAGTGTGTTTGAAGATGTGAAATACCCTAAAAATTGAGTGTTCTGCTGTGTGCAGAATTTGATTTTTCCTGGGCTTGACTCTGTCCCTTAGGGTTCAGAAGGGTAGCTCTTCTCTTATCTGCCTGGTCTTAATGTTGCCCCCATGAGCCAACTTGCCACATCTAAACTGGGACCTCTTCACAGCCTGAAGGTGAAAATATCACTTCTCATGTGGAAAGTAGTTGCAAGGCTGCACTCAGTCAGTTGAACACAGGCAGTGTTGAAGAGCATGTCTTGGCTTTAAGGCGTGAATTTGACTTGGCAGCTTCTTCATTCCTCCAGATGCTCTTTCCCTTCTCCAGGAGGTGCTGTGTAATTTGAAATAGGGCTCTTGCCTTAAAAGCTGCAAAGAGCAAAGTAGGGGGAAGTCATTAATGCTATGTAGTAGGAGGAGCAATCTAGTATTTCTTTCATCTTGATTTTTTCCTTCCCTGAGTAAAGAATATTGAAGGACTGAATTCATCCTGTTATGTTGATCTGCATGAAAAGAAATGTAAATGAGATCCAGATGTGTTTCCTCCTCTAACAATTTCATTCACTGTGCTTTAGATATGGGAAAATGAAATGTATTCTGTAATAGGTTGGAGGAGAATAGACCAAAATTATAATTTTATAATATTCCCTGGGAATTCATAGAGGCCTAACAAATTAACTAGGAAACTCTGATGTCTAATGAACTCTGCATGGGGAAATATTTAATTTTGCACTGACTGCCATAAGGCAATTGCATGGTGGGTTATTTAATCATCAGCTGTAGAAATAAAACAGCAGTAGAAAATAGACCTGTCCCCAGCATTGTAGAGAAAGGTTTAACCGAGCTCCCCCTTCAGTCTTTGTTGGAGGGGCTGTAAGGTGCTCTTCTTGAGAGCCAAAACTCTTGCAAAACACCTGCCTGGAAAATCTGAACAAGAGCACACCTTCATGTAGCACAGAGGGGAGAAAAAGGGGCTAACACCTCTAGAGATGCAGCCTTGTTCTGTTTAAAGCCATTTACTGTAGCTCTTAAGTTATTTGGAATAACATACTGATGCAATTAATTGTGCCAAAAGAGCACTGTGAATTGTTGTTTGTTCAGTGTACTGTAAATATAATTTGCAGTCAGTATAAACCAAGGTCATGGCCTGTCCTGTAGTGGTAGAAAAATATATACAATAAAAGGTTGTGTCTTGAGAGGTGTCCCGGAGAAATGCAGGATTTAATTGTGACAATCATAGAAGTAAATGGCTTAATGCCCCCCAACACCTCTTTCATTTATGGCAGTTCTTTCCTAGCTGCCAGTAACAGAGATCTCCTCCTGCCCATACACTGCCCTGGAACAGCAGCCAAGGAGCAGCTTAGTCCCTTCTTACAGCCAGAAAATCACCTTTTCATCAGGGCAAGAACCTTCTGGATACTTTATGACAGAAGAGGATATCAAAATATAACCTCTCATCTTTTGCTTCCTCCAGGCTTCATCAGCCTTAAACTCTGGGTTCTATCTCCGAATGCTGGATTCCATCTCTTCATATATCCCTTCTGTCCCAGTGCTTTTCCTAAGAGTTTGGTTGTTTGGGCAACTTTCTTTCGCAAGTCTGAACCAAGAAACCAGATTTAAGACCTGTTTTATTGGGGTTTTTTTGGTTTTGGTTTGTTGGGTTTTTTGGTTTTTTTCCCAGACATGGACTCAGTCTTGAAAAATTTCTGTTCTGCTTAGAAAAAATGATTCAATCTTGATTAAAAGGACTAAGGACAATTTTATAGAATCATAGAATATCCTGAGTGGGAAGAGATCCACAAGGATCTTCGAGTCTAGCTCCTGGGCCTGTGCAGGACAACCCCAAAGCCAATTCTGTAGCTTCAAACTGAAGTCTCCTGTAAGATGGAGGCACAAAACCAGGTTAATTCTCCCTCTTTACAGAGGGTGAGCTTACCTCTCATTATTTAACTCCTGTCTTCTAGGTGACTGCACTAGTCATGGGGCTCACTGGACGTCTAGAAGGGTTTGGTTTTAGTTCATTTTTAAGCTCTTCTTCCCCACCTCTATCTCCCTTGATAAAAAAATTAAAATAAAAAAACCAAACAAACCACAACCAAACAAAAACCCCAAAATACAGAAAAAAATTTGTATTGCCAAGTGGGAGGAAATTATGGTGACATGTTAACATACTTTGAAAAATAAGATTATTTTGAGGTAGCTTGCCCATTAATACATCATGTCAAGCAATAAATGCTGTACAACATAGAGTTATCCTCTCATTTGAAGCACTCTTGCAGTACATTGGATTTTTTGGTAATGTGTTTATTCACTCTATCCTCATTATAGAAATAATCAACAAAATAGATCTGTGCTCTTTCAAATCCCTGCAGAAGTCAGTCATCTCTCCAAACATATGGTCTGTTTACCTTCCCAAAAGCAAAATGTCTTCATAATAGCAAAACCCAAAGACCCTTCTCTGTTCCAGTGCAGCAGACCTGGAAATTCACTGAGGCTTTTCTGTGTGTTTTGATCCCCAACTGGTGTTTGAGAGCAGAAGGCCAGAGCTCTAAGCAGGATACATTGGGCTGTCGAGCCACCATGCTACAGTGCTTCTGACATTATTTTTTAATGAGAGAAAAAAACAACTGACCTTGTAGGGACTTGCACCAGAAACCTCTGGCTAATTGCCAGCCAGAAGAGCATTTTAGGAGCAAGTGTGCCATGCTTAGGACAAGTGAACAAGACTGATTGTTCTTCCCCACTGTTAGAGAGTCATCAGCGACTTGTTCCTCAGAGATTTCTGGTTTTATTGTGTGCACTTCTGTCCTTGGACAAAGCATTCTGTATTTATACTAGGAAAACTGATGCTGAAGGGCTTGGAAACAATCCTCCTTCTCCACCCAAAGTCTTACTTTATCAGTATTACTTACCACAGAAGCATGTGTTGCTGTCATCATCCTTTCTGAGGTTTCAGATGCAGTGGTAGCAGTCTTACACAAAGGAGGAAAAGGGGTTAAATGTCATAGCTTTGCTCAGCAAATCCCCATTGCAGTTAGACACAGAGAGTGAAAACAAAGAGAGTGAAACAATATTGGTAAGAAAAGTTGGGAAATCATAGTAAGGGAAAATAATTTAGATTGCAGAAAAAAACCTGTTCTCTGGTGCCCACATTTATCCCAACTTAGAAACCTTTCAGAAAGGATGCTTCTCAGAAATCTCTGCAATATTATCAGAACCCTGATAACATTCTATTTTATCAGGTCTGTGGTAATTAAAGTGAAGTTCTTTCTTTTCTTCCTCTTTTTTATATTCCTCGTAACCATATTTTCAGAATTATCTCTATCTAATGTGACTGCTTCTTTGTTTATATGAGAGAGAAGAGAGTGGTCATGGAAAATCTGTTTTATGTGTGCTTAACAACAAGGTTTTCATCTCTTTCTCAACCAGATATTTTTTTTGTTGTTGTTGTTTAGCAAATTCTTTGAATCTAAATAATGTGGGCTGCAAGTAAAATTGCACATATCTCCAGTGCCCAAATAATAAGTCATTTAGAGATTTTAACACTGGAAATTCACTAAATAAGGCTGTTATGCTTCAATATTTTGTGTAAGGCAATGATAAATGAAAGCAATGAACACTGCTGTTATTTGAAAATAAGCCCAGTACTTATTACAATCTTGCAGAGTTTGTAAAGTTACTGTGTTATTAACCTTCCAATACAGATTGCTTTTCTAAAAATACCCTTCTTTTCTGCGTGCAGACCTATTCTCTTTTTTTTTTCCCTTTGGCTAAGTTAACATCAAAATATAATACAAGTCCTAATAAAGTTCTTAAAAGCTTAATTTCTCCAAGTTGTTTTTTGAGGTTTTTTTTTCCCCATAATACTACTAAAAAGGAACTGAAATTGTCAAGTGTTTATTTTAATTTTTTTTGTGCGTCCCACATGTGCACATACCCCATGAAACTCTACCCACGGTAGTGACAATCAACCTGACAACATAATCAGTCAAACTTTACCCAGGGACTGTTTCTTAGGTAACCAAACAGGGTTGCAGAAGTGAATTGTAGAATACAGAACTAAACCCCACGTTGATGTGTGGCATTTCCATTGTTTCCCAGCAAAGTCTGGAAATGCTGTGTTGGCGCAGAGCAAAGGTGAAGCACGTCTGGTATGCAGATTGTGAGTGTACAGCTTCTGGAGGAAGTGATATTCACCCTGGGACCAACAGAAAGCCTGATGTGTGTCCCAAAAATAGGACTCCATCATCTGGGGTGTAGGTGATGTGTGAGCTCTGTGCCCAGGCTTTGTAGTAGAACAGATTTGGATGTTGAGGAGCTATAGCTGAAAGGAAAACACCCCTTCTGAAGCCTTGGTTTTTCTCTCTTGTTTTATTAATCCTTTGTACTCACATTCTAAAATGTTTTCTTAAATATGTCTTCCTCTTTTTTTGCTTTGTGAGAGGTTGTTGCTGATGCAACAAACTTTCCTCAGGGAAAAGAACTAGAGCTGTACACGCTTGTGGTCAGGCTGGAAAATGAATTGTTATCTTCATGCTGAAGTCAGCATGAGTGAAAATGTCATCAGTGCCATCTTCCATTGCTGCAGTCAGTTAAAGTTCTCTGATTCTTTTGTAACTGGCCTTATAAAGTAGATTGTGTCTTTTATCATTTGAGGATTTTTAACTTTGTAGCATTGCCTAGGGGTTGCATACTGCCTACCCCAAAAAACCCAAAACCCAAAAACCAACCAACCAAAATGAAAAACCATCATCAACAACAGCAAACACTGAAAAAGAGGTTGTGTTTGCCAATATACTGTTGTAGGGGATCAGACCAGCATAGCTTAAGTGTTGCTGTTAGCTACAAGTGTGACTGTTTTTTTTACCAAATTACAGCCAAGCAAGTAAATCTATGTATTAAATCACTTAGTTATTTGCCTAAAGGTGTAAATTCCAAATTAATGACTGGTGGGACACATTAATAACTTTTCCAATGGACAGGAACATTTTTGGCTGTGCAGACCTACCTAGGAAAGTAGGTTGGAACACCAGCCCTGTGAGGAATGACTGAGGGAGCTGGGTTTGTTCAGCCTGGAGAAAAGGAGACCCGGAGGTGTCACTCTCTAGAACTCCCTGAAAGGTGGTTGTAGTAAGGTGGGGGTTGGTCTCTTTCACCAGGTAGCAACTTGCAGAATGAGAGGACACAGTCTCAAACTATGTCAAGGGAATATTAGGTTGGATATTAGGAAAAAGTTTTTCAGGTAAAGAGTGATAAAGTACTGGAATGGTCTGCCCAGGGAGGTGGAGTCACCATCCCTGATGTGCTTAAAAAAAGACTGGATGTGGCACTTGGTGCTAGGAACTGGTTGAGTGGTTAGGGCATGGGTTGGACTCGATGATCTTGAAGGACTCTTCCAACCTGGTGATTCTGTGAAAGTGGGCTGGGTGGCCATTTACCAAGGAGATTCAAGAGAATTGACTGTCTGTGGCTGTAGGAAGGTGAGTAGGGAGTAGGTGTGCTTGCAGAGCAAAACTGACCATTGCTGAGAGTGTCACGGTGTTGAAGAACAGGGCACTTTCCATGGATGTATGGGTGGGAAATGGGAAGAGAGGATAAATGTATTAAATTCTTGGATATAGCAGCTTGGTTTGCCTTCCTCTTCCTGCCTGGCTTGGGTTGTACTCTAATTCCTGTGCTCGACATGGGCCCTTGCTGACTGCAGGAGAAAGTGAGCTTGGAGTAGGAGTGACAGACACCTCCTTTCTCCTTAGCAGTCTGTAAAAAAATAGCAGCCCTCTTCAAAAAGTTTTGCTGAAGCATGTTGTTATATTAAAAAAAAAAAAATTCAAAAAAAGTGTACATGTGCACATGAGAAATTATTCTGGAAAGAGAACATTACTGACTGGAGTTAAATATCCAGCTATTGCTGATATTTTATAGCTTCATTTCTTTCTGTTTATTTTCATGGCAAGAGGCTCTCACTTTTATTTTTCTTGTCTCAGCTCTATATCCATAGCTGACTCTAGGAATTCTGCAGCTTTTTATGCAACAAAACCTGTTTTTATCTTTGCAGTGTTATTCTCCCCCAGCTGGCCTTCCTGACCTATCTTTTTATTTTCCTTTTTGATGGTTATATTTGCAAATAAGTTAAGTTTTCCCTGCACTGTGCTGTGAGCATTCAGCTTGACTGATATCCAAATTGGAGCACTCACAGCAAAAATATAAAGGTGCTATAAACATTTTAAATTGCTTTTGACTCTGAAAAGTGTTTTGAAATTATTCCACTGCCTCAAACCTTTTATGTGTATTTTATTCTGAACCTTCTTAGATGGGGCATTGGACTGTAACATACAGATTTCCATAAGGCTTTTTCTGTGACATTATAAATTCTTTAGGTAGTTTAGTTTTGAAATAGTAATGAAAATCATACATAAAGCTAATATATTTTTAAAAGCTCAAAGAGTTTTGGAGCAAGGAAAAAGGATAGATTCTACCATTTTATCTATATAATATCTGACAGGAGAGCAACATTTTGGTCCAGAAACACTGAAAATTCATTCCCTGAAAGAAATCCGTTGATATCAGTGAAAGAATTTATACTTCTGTTCCTGAATCCCAGAAGATTCAGTATTGATGCTTAAGTTTTATTCTCTAAGAAATTGCTTTCTTTTATTAATAGAATTCCAGACATTAAGTGAAGGCACAAAGAATATTGCTGCTAGTTTGATTTTAATTAATTTGTTATCAGTCAGGCACATAAATCCTTTAAGTATAGCTTGTCATAACTTCCTAAGGATTAGAGCATTGCTGTGTTACCTAAAAAAGCTCTTGTGGACCAGCTGGCCAAATAAAATTCTAACTTTGAAGCATAAACACTCTTGCAGGACAATCAGTAGACCCAACAACAGTAATGAGGAATAAAAAAAGAAAAAGAGAACAAAGGAATGTGTGCATGTAATTCTTCATCACAGAGAACTCAACAATTCTCCAGTTTACCACTTCTTGTGCTGTGAATAAGATTGACAGGAGAAGAGCTTTGTTCAAGTGAGAGACTCTTTCTGAAATGTTTGCAAGAAAGAGGCAAATTGGACTTTAAACTGAAACACATTTGGGACATTTCTGTCAGATGATTTACTTTCACTATGGCAGAGAAGTAAGCAGGACAAATACCATGTAAGGGCTAATTAAGCCGTGTTCTCTTGGAGAAGGCAGTGTCATAGCACGTACCAGGTGGTTAGGACAGTTATAAACTTGAAAGAGCAGAACAAAATGTTAGGCAGAGAAAACAATTGAAAATGTTTTGCATGTTTATACTTCAAGTCCAGGGATCTGTACAAGGATTTGTTGTGCCATTTTAGACTGATTTGGCTCTTCCATGTTTTGTTGCTATGGTGTACCTTAGCTTAAATAGACTCTCTGTCATTTTCTCATGTAAAAAGAATGTGTGCTCCTCATCCTGGACCTTTTTTTCTAATCTTTTTTTAGTTTCCTTCTTTACTTTCTGGTAATTAAGGCAGAGAAGTTGAGATAAGAAAGAGAGAAAGTGGTGAGAGCACTGGAAAAACTTCACTGTTGGGACATGAGGAGCAGGATCCTGCCAAAAATATGTGACTACAACAAAACCTCTCCTTACCACATTGGACATGCAGTGTATTTTAAATATGTACAAGTTTTTTCAGGACCCCAAGAAATACTTTATAGTAGGAGACCATCTTCAAGGAATCTCGGAGAGAGGTAGTGGTTTATTTATAGCTAGTCCTGAAACACTATAAAGAAAAATACTTAAAGAATTGGCAAAAGCATGAGATAGGAAAACATGAGAATGTCTAAAATATTTTTTTACTTAATTTGGAACAAAAGAACAAATATTATACCCAAACATATCAGCATCTCAGAAATGCACAAAGCATCTCCTGAATGAGAAAGTGTGCTTGGTTTTGTGGTGCTCTGTTCATCACTGGGATGAAAAAGCCTTGACCTGCTTGCTGAAAGAATGCATTTATAATTCAAACCAGAAGCTGGATGCAGATTTGGAGAACTGTTGCTTTTTCTGTCATTCTAAAGCTAAAGCAATTTTCTGCCTGAGGTAAATGCACGAATAAAAGGCATAAAAGCAGGTGTTTGCCTCAAAGTTATAGACTAAGATTTCCTTTCTTGTGGCACTTTATAAAATTTAATAAAATAATGACCTGTCTAACAGAAGCCTTTAAAAAGCCCAAAATCAAACTGCTTGGAATTTCAGGGGGGATGAACCTACCATGCTCTGTGATTTTCTGGTATAGCTGATAGAGGTTGAAGTGCTTCATTTGCTCAAAAATTCTGTATTATCATAGTGCAAGCATACAAGTTCCAAGAAAATCAGGGCAGATTTCCCATAGCTCCCATTTAAAACAAAAATAAAATATGTTGTGCAATTCTTTGACATAAAAATCAAATGTAATGCTTCAAAAAAATTATAAGGCAAAACTGTTCTATGTCAAAATGAAGCAGTTAATTTGAGAAGAAATAGCACTTAAAAAATATAGCCCTCCTTTCTGTTGCCCTAATTGGATGGTTTTATAATGACAGATGAAAGCCACAGTGAAAGTAACACACAAATGGTGTTTTATAACCTGCTTAGTGTTTCAGCAAAAGATTTTCTTTGTGTCAACCAATGAATCATAGGCTGCTGCACATAGCAAGCAGCAATAACTTCTTTTTAAGATGTGTTGACATTTTCGTTGTTATTACTTTTAAATTAATATGGGGTGCTGGAAGACATTTCAGGTGTTGTTGAACTTTACTGCTTGTGCTAATTGTTTATGTTCTCTTTATGAATTGAACAAGGACTTGTTAGAAGGAAAGGCTGTGAGAGATGAATGGTGAATGAATGTACAACACAACAATGCATTTGCATAAAAGCAGGTCATAAGAACTGGACATATGAGGGAAAGGAGTGTAATTTGTATTGGTGTTTGAATTCTTAATAATAATGTGTAAAACTGTCCCGATCTGAAATAAAATGTTCTTTTTGCTTAGGTCTTTTTCTAAAATTACTGTGGCTTAAGCTCCATTCTTGGAGTGGTTTTGTTTTTTTGGTTTTTGTTTGTTTGTTTGTTTGTTTGTTTGTTTGTTTGTGTTTAACCAAATAATTTATCTTAAAGATTTTCATCCAGCTAATAATGCACATGACCAGAAGAGACCATTTGCATTCAAACTTGCCATGGTAGGAGTTATATTTCTGATCAAGTTTTGGAGTACTAGAGCAAGGAGCTTTAGACCTTGGGTTTTGGGAAATTCTATCCTCTACATGTCTTATCCCTTGAATCCAGAGGAATGAGGAATTAATTTTTTTTTTTTTCTTTTTTTGGTTTGTTTTTTTGGTTGTTTTTTTGACAGAATATGTAGATTAGAAAAAAAAAATATTGAAGTAGGAGGATGCTCTGAAGCTTACTGGAATTTAGATTGAGGTGGGTTACTGTGAGATGTCACACACAAGTCCTTCTCTAGTTGTTGGTGACCTTGGCTTTGCCCTGTTTCTTTGTCTCTAAGAGCAAGAAAGTGTGGAAGAATTTCAGTCCCATACTGTATCATAGTGGTGTAAAATATTAAACTTGTCTGGCTCACAAGTGGAAGGGTTAGGGGATTTCTCTGGGTTGTATTTGCTACCACTGAAGCCAAGGATGGGACAGACACACACCACTTAAACCTGAAGCCTTCACACACTTTCCTTACAACTGTTTTAGACAAATCCTGTGTTGATCCTGAAAAGCATCACCAGCTTTAAGACTGCTTTCCACCAGTCTAGCATAAGAAGGTGGCTGGAAGACATGCAAAAATTTTAAAAATTGTTTCCATTGAAGGCTTGTAATATCCAGATGCTTTTGACTCTGAATGTAATGCCATATTTGTATCTGAAAAAAATCAATAATGTTTATGAACTGAATATAAAGATCCAATGCAACCACTTTTGTCACTTTTAAGGACATCTTATGTAATTCTTTATGATACAGACATGAGGCTATAGAAACTAACCTACATCTTCCTGTAAAACAAGATTTAGTGTCGTAAACCTCACTGGAGCAGCTCAAGGAGGGGTAAGTGAGAGAGAAGGGAGCTGTGAGTAAAACCTGGTACTCATCAGCCTAGAAGGCCAATAAGATCTGATAGGTTTCTGCTATAAACCCACCCTAAACCTCCCAGTGGATTTCCACACAATAGAAATTAAAAGGGCACATCAGTCATATAGCAAGAGAGACACCGGGGGAAAATGTCCTGCTCCCATTCTTTAGCTAGCTTGCTGCTTCAGATAAAATAGCCATCATGCAAGGTTCATAAAGAATAAAACTTTTCACTCTTTGAGGGCCAGTCCAAGGTCTGTGCAGCATTTAAGTCATACTATTATGAGGCCATAAACGGGGCACTAGTTGTAAATTATTTCTTATTGCTATTATTACCTCTGAGATGCTATAATACATAATGATCTATCATCCACATTTATAAAATGCTTGTACTGGAATAGGCAGACCCTCATTCTTTTTCAGAATAGTCTTGTTGACTTTTGTTGTGTCTGTAGCTGTAAAAAAGATTCAATTTGTTTTCACTCCACTTTCTGCACTTGGTAAGAATATCTGGAACCTGGGATCATAAAGTGGGAAAGATATAGTAGGAAATGCACGGAGTTGCTTCTTTTTTTTTTTCCCTCATAGCTATTTTGGCTGTTTTTACTGTATTCTAAAAAGCCCACGGTGGTCAGTGGCACAAGCTGAGGCCTCCCAATGCAGTGTCTTTGTGCTGGAGCACGCAGCCACCTGAGCATATCCCTTAGAAATATTTAGGAAGCTCAGACTGGGTGGCCACTTAAGTTCAATGCAAGCTGATGACTTATGTAATACTGAAAAGCAAAGTGTGTAACTCTTCCTCCACGTGTCTGGAAAGGTTCCTCTCCCAAAAGAAGTGGGAGGTGTCAGTATGTGCCAGAGTGTTCCCTTCCTGGGAAGTGACAGGGCAGGACTCTGCACAGATACACCTTTCTAGCTCTTTGACTTGAGTCTGGAATTTCTTTCAATTAGTTTTTTCCTTGGCTCTCTGACCATTCCTGCGCTGCAATATTGTATATGATTAGTTGTATATAATGTGATAATGTTGCCATATAAAAAATACAATGCTATAGGGATATGAAAAGTACATGCAGAATATTCTTTGTTCTTTAAATAAAGAGTTTCATATTGTGATAATTATTCTGAGCAAGTCCTGTGATTGCTTGAATCCTATTTTAGTCTGAAATTCAAAACTCATTAAATACCTGCTAGAATTGTTAATGCGATATCATGCAATATATTTTCTTTCATTTTAAATGGGAAGCATCAAAACTTATGCAAGGATTGTTTTTTTGTTGAACTAAAGTTTAACTTTTTAGAGCTGAGAACAGTGTTAACATATTTAACAAACATATTTAAGATTGTAACTGCTGTCCTCAAAAGTTACAAAAATGATCGCCTATTTTTATGTGTAGTTCCACGTAAAATACAAATAATGTCTAATATTTATCTTGCTGAAATAAGAGAACTTTTTTCAGTGTATTTTATGAAAGCATGTTTTCTTTTTTGCTCAGATGATTATGAATTGGCATGAAAAATGGGATTGTATCTCTATGTCCATTAATGGTAAATTAGACACTTTTTTAAAAATTGGTTATAGGACTGTGTAAATGCTAAAGAAAATGGTGAATCACAGTGCTCACTTAGAAATGTTGCCTTCTTTCCTAAATACAAGCAATTAAAGTCTCTGTCTCTGCCAAGCTTTGAAGCCTTGGCTTCAAAGACAATGTAGGCACAGTCTCTCTGTATATGTTTAACTGCTTGTTCTATTTATAAGTCCTATTTACAAATTCTATTTAAGGGTCCTCATGATATTTATAAAGAAGAATTTCTAGCAACTGGTAAATGCACCTTAACAGTCAATTAATGATTAGCAAGGTATGACCTTTACCTAGAAACTTCCCAAGCATAAAATTTCATTTACTCTCTGCAACTTAGCTGTATCTGTGTCTCATGAAAATGTTTTCTTCCCTGAGGAAAGGAGGACGAACATCAAAAGCATCTCCAGACTCTGCAGCTGCTTTCCCTCTTGGAGTCTGGAAAAAAGTGGATGCCTGGAAAAAAGTAGATGATCTTTCAGGCACACCCTACTGTTATGAAAGAATAGAATTAAATTTCATAGCTAATGGAAGGGTAGACTAAATTGCATGTGAGTTTAAGTGGATGTTTTAGAGAGAAAAAAAGGTGCTGCTAACTAAATAATTAAGGGAAAGAAAACAAAGATACAGGGAAAGCACTTGTTTGTACAGGAGAGAAAACAGATAAGTTATCTCCTAAGAAACATTGAAGGGAATGTGGGGAAAGGACCAAGATAGGTGAGATTATAAATGTCCATAAGAATAATGTTGCACCTGAGTCTGTGATTTTGATTTCCAACAGAAGCAGAAAAAGTCTTGTATATCTGACAGCTTGTCTACTCTTCAGCTGCATTTGTTGATCTAAGGAAAGATATTCTCTTCCTCTAAAAACTCTGGCTCAATCCTGTCCCGAGGCTGTGCTGGCTGCAGGAGCATTATCAGTAGGATTAGATTCATCCTTCTGCCCAGCAAGGAAGTTAGCAACTTCTTCTCATGCCTAACCTAAGACACTGACCATATGCAGCTCAAATTCATGCCATATTAGCCTTAATGCTTCATGGTTCCCCACTGAAGCCTTGCAAATCCCGGGGGGAATGTGTGTGACCCATTTGAACGTGGTGTGCAGTATCTGTGTGATGCTAAAGGCTCTTAGCTGCCCAGGGCCAGGCACAGACAGACAGACAGACCTGCTGGTGGGCTCTCCTGCAGGTCTGTTTATTAGCCATTAAAAAACCATATCAAAAATCCCCAACACGTGGACTTTTATGCATCTTTTCCTCTGAGGAAGGAGCTTAGACCCTTTAGAAGTACTTTTCCATCTTATTCCATATTGCGTATAAAATTGAAAATGTATGTTTTTCAATCAGTCCTTCACAACATGCCGTTAATTGTATGAAGTAAAGTAGCATTTTCTTTTGTAGAGTGAAGAAGGCAAATGTCACTTCGCCCCAGGATGCTTGTGCTAAGTGCAAGATGGAGTGCAGAAATGTGATCTGTGCTGCCAGGAGCTCAGTGAAGTGTTATATTTTCAAAAACTGTATCTTGCTGGTGTAGACATTATGTGAATATCATTGCATATGTGTGAGACTAGACAGATAAGAGATAAGGCTGTCCTAGCTTAAAAATAAAATTATTGTATTGATCTGCTCTCACAGGAAAAATGTACATCGTTCTTGAACTATTCCTAGTGAATACACTATAAATCTCCTTTTTCAGTTCTTTCTGTCTGCCCTTAGGCAGAGACAGAAATCAATGGTTTTCATCATTCTGATGTTGTATAATTTCATAATTCATGATGTATGATTTATTCAAATACACATAGAACTTTTGTTTATCAACTCAAATGCAAACAAAACTAATAACTTCTGTCTCTTTTATCTTCATTTTAAACTGGTTGAGCCAAATACAGGGACTCATTTAGAAATACTGCAGGTGTTTTTAGTCTTTTAAATTCTCTGGTGGGTATACCAAGTTATGAAATCACTGTCCTGGCCTGTGAAAGCCTGTTCTACCAATCCCTCTTGACCAAAAATACAAATTCGTAATGTGCGTTCACTTCACTTAGGAGTTTTGCCTTCAAGAAGGTAACAGAAACTTGCCTGAGCAAACCCTTTTATTCCTCTGGTTTTAAATAGCCTCATGTTTCAAAACTGCTCAGTGCTCTGCAGAGACTACTACATGATTTATAACTAATATTTTTAATGTAATCTTACCTAATGCTTATTTTCATGTTCTGGGCTGTCTTCAGCTAGTATGTAATTAATTCTCACTGTAAAATTAATTCTCACTACTTCTTGAGGAAAGGGCAACTGAGGCAAAAAGTACAGAGAGCCCAAACAAGAAGGTGTTACTGAAAAACACCTTTCACAACACATGTGGCTATGTTGGTGTCACGTGCTCTGTGTGGTATTAGGTCAGAAAAAGGGGCAGAAAGGCTTTTCATTTTCAGTTCTTTGGGAGGCTGTTTTTCAGGACACAATTTCTGAGTGAGTGAATTCAGTATATTTTTGCATCTCAGAGTCCTAAAGCACTTGAGACCTGAACATCTCATAGTTGGTCTTGCCATGGATCTTGTGACTGATGTGTTTGTGTTTGGTGCCATGGAACAACCTCAGAGTGAGCAATATGGTGCTAGAAACTAACAGATTTGGGAGCTGTTCACCTTCCCTCTGAAATGCGGGGGGCTCTACCATCTAGCAGAATTTTTCAGGGTCATTTTGTCTGTTATTTAGCTGGAAATATGAAAGGTCTTATCTCTCCACTTCACTTGTAAATGGAGTAAAAGCATGTTTGGATGCACCTACTCTTGACTCTCCTAGGACCTCCTTGTAGAATCTGTTTTGCTTTCAGCATCAGCAATATCTTGCTATGCATCATATACACATGCTTCAAACTTCTGAGAATATAATTGATAAAGCAAATTTTACCCAATAATTATAATATCTATTACCAGTTTACTGTGTAAAATCTACTTTAAACATCCTTCATAGACACTGGTAAGAAATTGTCTTTACTAATATAATCACAGTTAACTTTTTTCTTTTATATATGGTAATTTACTTTATTAATTGCTGGTAGTTCTTGTCCAATTCTTATTTTGTTTGTTTCCAAAGTCATTTTAGATAACTGCTATCATAATGTTAATTGAAAAGACTGAGAGGGCTGTTTAACACTGTCAAAGGTGAGGCAAACTATATTCCTCGAATGAGAAACAAGACTGACGTATTCCTTTATATATAACATTATTAACGAGGAAAAAAAAAAAAAAAGTACTTGCATTTTATTTGCCATGTTCTACTATTGCTTCTCATATGCCTGAATTCTGCTCCTGGGGGGACGGTCGTGGCACATGACTGGGTGAGAGAGGAGGCTGTGGCAGCCCAAAGCCGTCGGAATTGTAGTGGATGGAAGGTGTTCAGAGTGTTCCCTGGGCAATCAACATTACTGCTCAGCTGCCACTCCTCCCTGGAGTTGTGCAGTAACTGCTCTGTGGCCTGGCTGCCCCAGGAAGGCCCATGGCATTCCAAAGGCATGGAGCTCCTTGGGAACCTCTCTTCTCAAGGGCTGCATCTGCAAACACCAGGCACAGGGAAGGTGGGGAGTGGGGAGGGGACACGGAGGACCCAGGGTGCTTTTGTTAGCCAGCTCCCTCTCTGCCTCTAATTCTCTTTTTATGAATCATAAAAAAAGGGATGACACCTTGTGTAATGCAGTTTTTGAATGACAACAGCTTTCTCCAGGTTTAAAAATTTAAGAAATCACTTAGTAAAATTAAACCCATTTATGAGTGAGAATAACTCTGTATCTAATGCAAACATTGTACTCATTTTTTTCCACAGAGTAGAAATATTTTATTACTGTGCATAGAGAAAATATAATATTTTCTCCACTTGTGTTCAAATGAAAACACAAGTGGAGAAGATAAAACCAGGAATGAACTCATGCTGTATTCTCCCTCTAAACAGCTTTAAATCAATTACATTATGTCTTTCAGTATTTAACAACCACTGCTGCTACTGAAATAAGTAAAAGTTGTGATTGTGTGCATGATACCAAGGCCATGACAAGAACAGTAGATGAAGGTTGATTTTGTGATTTAATTGCAACACCCAAATTATAATATCTGACCATTGGGATGTAATAATAGCTTTAAAGACATGCCAGATTAGGGGTAAAATCTATAGCCAGTGGAATATCCCTAAATACTTATAGGTTTTTGTGTCTGAGCTTGGCCACAAGGCACGTGCAGCAGTGGAAGATGCACTAATGGGCATCATCATGCTGCTTTTGTTCATTGAAACTTTATTTTACCACTCCTTTCATGCTTGGCACAAAGTAGTCTGCAGGGCTTCCTTCTACAGCTACCTAAGTTCTGTCATATGGCATTGAAGTCTAACTAGAAGCTATTTATTTACATACTCAGCTTGAAATCTGTGTCTTCGGTTGTCCTGATGGGGTTTTTTATCAATTTTCCATCTTTTGAGTTATAAATATTAAAAAATTAGTCATTCTGTAGTAATGCATTTTACATTAACTGTTCTGATTTCAGGATATAGAAAAGTATACTAAGAAACATGTAAAGTTCTTGAACACACTGAAAGGAAGAGCTATGAGTTTTTTATTTGAAAATGTTATGCCAAGGAGAATATCTGAAGGGTTTTTTTAATAGCGCAGGCTAGAGTTAATATTTCTTTTCTAGCTGTACCAAATATATTGCGTGTTTTATGCACTGTAGGCTTCATATGTGTACATTTACATAAATGTACATATGCTGCATGGTTTACAGCAGATCTACAGAGATTTTGAAAGACATTTGAACAGAACAAAACCATATTCTTGATACTTTTGGAGAAGGGAGTGGGTTGAGTGGGCAGTCAGTTCGTAGAAGGTTAGGAGAGAGGAGAAATGATTTGGTTTTGTGGGAATCAGAGTGTTGGATGGGTGGCTCAGGAAGAGGGACAGGCAGTGAGCACAGCAGTAGGGAACAGGGCTCAGATGAAGCTGAGGAGCTCTTTGTTGTTTGGAGCTGAGTGGCTCTCAGTCTCCCTGTTGGTGCAGCCCCAGGGGGGCTTTCAATGTTCCCAGAAGGAGCCTTTCAATGTTCCCAGACCCAGGAATGCTGTGCCATGTCCTTCTTCACCTGGTGCAGCCTTGCCACATGTCCCAGCTTCTCCTAGAGCCCCTCACCACTGGTGTTTGTCATCTTCTGTGGGTGCAGGAGAGAGCTGCCTGTTCATAACTACAGCACTTACACTCTAAATTCAGTCCAAGTTCTTGTTTGATTAAGTGGAGGAAGAATCATGGCCCTCAGAGGGTGGATTAATGCACAGAAACTGAAACCAGAGCTCTTGAATGACCGTAAAATGTAAGTCTGGGCTTCAGAAGATTTGGTTTCAGCACATGTATCTTCACGTGATGCCTTAGGCAATTTATTTCAGTGCTTGGCATCCTGTCTCCTGCTTTTGTCAAATGGAAATAACACATCTTTTCATGTTTGCATCTCATCCTTTGCTTTGTCATAATAGTCCTGGGGACTTTCTCATCCTGTGCTGAAGAATAATCCCTGCAGCATAATGTGATTGTCGTCTTTATGTTCAGATGGTGATAATCGTGGTACTTTGGTAATAATTTCTGTCTCTGCAGTTTTGTTATTTGTGTATGACTCCTGGAAGCTGACCGTCCTTATAAAACGTCATCAATTTAATAACAGGATTAGCTCTGTAAGGCAAATGTGTAATGGATTTTTGTAAATCTAAACAAATTAAATGTTGTGACTTTCCAAACTGTAACATTAGCAACTTATTTTTTTGTCTATTTAATCTTTTTTAATTTTTTTCCCTTGACTAGTTCAGTGGACATTTGTTCTTTAATGCTTTCTAAATTTAAAACAAGAATTCTTAATGTTAAATTAAAAATTTTTAGTTGTAATAATGCTACATTTACTGCCCCTTGGAAGACACTTCAGTCATTTTCCTTGCCAGTGTTCTTGGGGGTGTATAGCAAATATTTAACTGTTTTGATCCAGTGTTGCATTTAGCACATCACAATACAAGCACTATTAAAAAAGAATAATTATTATAAATATTGTAAATATAGGCATAAATTAAAAAGAGTACATTATAAGTATAATATAGTGATATGTAAAAAGAAAAGGGAATTCACCGTATCCTTTTTCCCCACATATAAGCCATGGCTCCTGTTGGGTGTCCCATTGGCCTGTGTGTGCTTCTGCACTGCCCAGTACAAGTAGGACTTTGATATGATTGAATGAGCCCAACTGAGGGTTATCAGTGCAGTCAGGGATCTGAGAAATGCAATTTTTCCTCTCTTGAGGAGAGCCTTGGTCAGCTTTAAGTGCATAAGGGAGAACACACTTCTGTTTTCAACTACCTAACAGGACAGTCTAGAGAACGCAGAGACAGACTGTTCACAGAAGTGGACAGTGGTAAAAGGCAATGGAGATAGGAAATTCTGATTATATTTTGAAAAGATATTGTCAGTATGAGGGGGACTAGGTACTGGAACATGCTTTTCACAGAGGTGGTGGTGGTGGTGATGAGTTGAACTCTTGAGGTTGCAATTGCCTGGATGCATCCCTGAGCAACCTCATCTAAGTGGCTATGCTTGCAATATTAGTTTGGGCTAAATGACTTCTGGACACCCTTCCAGACTGTGATTCTGTGATATATATATATATATTAAATGTGATGAGTTTGATGATGTAATAAACACATAATTCTAGAAAACTTGATTGAAGTCAGAATAAAAGGAATAAACCGAATTGAGAAGGAATGTGTTATATACATTGTTTTAAGTAGGCCATAGAATCAGAGTTAATTGCAAATCAAAGGAGATTTTATCCCTGGACACTAACATTTGCTGAAAAGAGCTGCAGAAACCTCTGGGATTCACCCTGGGACTCCAAACAACAGGTCTTTCCCATCACGTGTAGAAAGAATGATGTATATCTGGGCACTTAAAACCTGTATTTAAGCAAACAATTTGGAAAACCTTAGTCAAAGATTGTTGTTCACTTATTAAACTAGTTTCCTGGCACTCCCATCTTTCTTCTGTAAAAAGCTGTTTCTTGAATGTAAAATGCTGTCTTCGATATAATGGGATGGTTTAGTTCTGTTGACTGAAAAATATCAGAGCTCCCTATACATTCTTCAGAATTTCACAGCCATTAAATGTTCAAAATATTCTTTTATCAACGACCCATGTAATGGCATTAGTTATCTGTATAGTGATAGATGGATGTGCAAGCCCATATTGTAAGTATTCTTGTGAAATTTCATTTTGAAAAAGGTATTTGCAGAATGCTCCACATAAGAATACCATTATTTAAAAAAAAAGATAAATGCACAAAAGCAGTAGTCTTTGATATCAGTAGAACTGCATCCTAAATGTACTGCTTTGCAGCATCCCAATTTTAAATCTTTCAATATTTTTACATTTCATTTCAAATATAAAATATACACTGGAAACTAAACAGATTTTATTGCTCAATTCCATTATTTAAATCACTCTGGGCTCTGATGCTGAAAGCTACAATTCTGTCTGGAATCAAATTGTAAGGATGAGTTATAATTCCCTAATGGAAACACTGGCTAATCTCAGAGTATATAGATGCTAATGGTGCCATGTAATGCATTAGCAAACATGTTACTGATAAATAGGAATGAAATACGATTGGGCAGTCTCAAGGATCATCTCAGAAAAGATCTCAATTATAAAGTGTTGCAGAAGGAGCTAATTAAGTTTTTCTCTCACAAAAGGCTCTGAGCCATGTGTAAGGGGAGAGGAAAAGAACTGTGAGTCTTCTGCTTTTGAAGAGGCAGCCAAACAAGGTTTCTGCACCAAGGTTTCTGCATCAAAGTTCAGAAATCCCTGTGATGCCGATGGTATAGGAGGGATCCTCATCCTCTGCGATTGCCAATCTTTTGTTGGCTGAAGGCAGCATTTATTGCACACTTCAGAACCTCAGCCAGGCAGCAAAGCTCAGGGGGGCTGGCTGGTCCCCCTGGCTGCTTCAGGTGGCATGCACAGAATGGCACCAACGTTCCCAGAGACACCTGTTCCCACCTCTGCTCTCCCTCTGCCAGGCAGGAGCAGACTCTCCTGCACACTCTCCAAAAACAAACTTCCCTGCCTGTATTGTCTTGCAAGTAAAAATGTAAATAATCATTGTGGCTCTCTCTGCAAAATGGAATTATAATGACAGCTCCCATGCTGCCTACACATACAAATGGCATAAACATGGCTGCTGATGCTCAACAAAACAATGATTCTTCCTCACATCACATGTCTCCTCATAGGACACACACAGCATTATGGGCAAAGCACAGTGCACAGTGGCTTGTCCTGGGGCTTGCCTGATAATGCTTAACTTTCTACTTAAAGTACAGATTAATTTTTTTTTTTTTTTTTTTTTTTTTTTTTTTTTTGGATTATGGAATAGGAGGACATTTTATGCTTACATGAGTGGCTTTTGGGAAATAATCTTCTTAGAAGTGAAATGTTATTACAATGAAAATTGTAACTTCATGTTTCAGGTTTTTAATTTTTGATTTTAATATTGTTAAGTTTAGAATAAAAAATAATAGCTATTATTTATTGCACGGCAGAAAAAAACAATTGTTCTCAGAAAGAACTATAAACAATATTGGCTTTAAAAGAAAAAAATGGAGTTTTAAACAGGATATTTATATACAGTCAGAGAAATATATGAGTGCTTTCTGCAGCAGAGTTGGATTATCACCCCAGCCGGGTTCAGAGCTGTGTCTGACCTCGGGTCTTGCCTGTGGATGGGCTGGATTCCATGTGGCTGTGCAGCCTCAGAGTAGCCAGCTGTGGGGAATTCTCCAAAGAGAAAAGTTGGTTTGTAGTCCAGTATGCTCTGAAACTGAAAAAAGCTGTTAAACACAAACTTAAATAATTTCACTAAGGTCCTACATGATCCTGGCTGATTAATGTTTGAGAGATAATTGTTTTATTTTCAGATTGACTTTGATACCTGTGTCCTGAAAAATAAGAGCTCTCCTATTTTCTTGTCAGTGTCAATCTCTTGGTGTTACAAACCCAGCATTTTTCCTCAGTCTTTTCCAAATCCCTTAACCTTTTTTTAAAGCTTGTAGTAAATGGAGAGTTTTGCAAGAGAGTAAACATTCCTGTTGAGAGCAGATTCCTTTTGAAATCAGAAACTTACAGCAAAACTGATCCAGAAGTGACTGGGTGAAGTTAGTGCCAAACAGATTTGGCGTTTTTGTTACAATTATATATATAGTATGTTGCAACTGACATCTACAGGAAGTTTTGTTGTCTTCCTGAGTATAAACCAGTTTCACCTCCAGCAAGAGAATTTCAATTTGGCTTGAGGATAAAACACTGAGCCTCAAAATCCTTTTGTAGGTATCATCTTGGGCTAGGTCCAGTGATGAATCATGCAAAGCGTTTGTGTGAGCATCCAGATTTCCAGCTTTTCTTCCAGCACAGAGCTGGGGAATTAATATAAACAGGAGAGAGAATTTAGTTTTTTCTTCTGAATCTTTGTATATAAGACCATTGTATAAATTCTTCCCTGGAAATCTGATAGTTGGCTTCTTTCAAGCAAATACATAATTAATATACAGCTATGTTAGATATAAATAGTGCCACATGTCCTCATGGAGCATTGATCTGCATGTTCCTAACCCCTCCATGCCAGTGATTTTATTTCCCTCTGCTTGGGATGGACACTATTAAAATAAATCAACATAATTTGTGGCATCATTTTTCTATATAAAAATAATCTGCTGTGTTTGGAAGTTCAGGTGTGATGTTTCCACCATTGAGCCTCTTTCAATCTTCTTTGAAATGTGATGTACTGGAATGGAAAGGAAAATGAGAAAGGGGTATTTGGAATATGCTCTCTCTAGAACCCAGTGATTGGTAAAACCTCAAGGGCACTTTGCAGCCTCAAGAAAAAAACTGGATTACTGCCAGTGCAAGCAGGGGAATTGCAGGTTCCTGATCTCCGAGGCCACCCTTGATCTTGGTGCAACCTACAGTTTGGCTTTTATTTCCTTGCTTACTTTACCCTTTCTCTTTTTTTCTGCACTTTGTCATTTCCAGCAATAGGAGTGTAAATCTGTAGTAGTATCAAAGTCTTATGTTAAGTAACAGTGGGACATCTAGTTTTGACTTCCCTTGACTTTCCTGCTTAGTTGAGAAGAAGAAAAAAAAGACAACTGCCACTCCTCAGATGCTAAAGATATTCAAAATAGGAAGAAAAAAAAAAAAAAACATGGACTGGCAAAAAGGACCTATACCTATTTAGCTGCATTAGTTCTGATGACCAGATATAAGAAGAACATTAAAGACAAAGAAATTTAGGCTCTTTGAGCAAATTATAAATGTGAGGATTTTTTTTAATTGGCATTGGTAAGACTTTAAAGGCACTTCTGGATTCACCAGGGAGTTCAGTGATCAGGAAAGGAGTGTTGAGAAAATTGCTAGTTTTTCAGGTGGAATGTCTGTAAGAGGAGTCTGAACAGCTGAGCATGTGTGTAGGAGCAGGTAAGAGATTGCAGAAGGATCAGTCTGGGGTGTGCCAGAAGATAAAGAGCAAAGACAAGAAGGAGGAGAATCAATGTGAGGCACAGGAAGCCAGCAAAATCTGAGCCCTTTCTCACGCCTGCTTCAACAGCATGAGAACAGGAACAGGAGGAGAATTGGATCTTGGGCTGCGATGGTGCCATCATGTCAATAAGGGAAAGGACAGCTTGTCAGAGATGATAGGACAAACTCTTATCATTTTATAAAGAGAGGGAGGGTTGGGAAAGATGGATGTGAAAAGTGTCTGACAGGGTGAAAAGAAAAATTTGGTGAAGCTGAATTGAAATAGGCGATGAGCAAAGCGAAATAATTGAAGAGTGAAAGATTTGGAGCAAATGAGTAATGGTACCCTGAATGGATGGAAATTTTTGAAGAAATTTTTAAAAGGGATATAAAAGTGAGGTCAGAATACCTGACCTTCCAAGGTCACTGTATAAAATGAAGGCTCTTAATAAGATTGAAAGTGCTGAGTTCTGCAAAGGATACTTTGAGACAGAAGCTATCAAGTGGTATGGAAGAATGGAGGGGAACCAAGAGGAAAGGCTGAGACTAAGGGGGCCTAAAGCTGGACTCCAAGCTGGACCCAAAGGTCCTGCAGTGGCAGGAGGCAGAGAGCTGAAAGCACAGGGCAGGAGAGGAAAGGCAACTGTGTCTTTGTAGGTTGTCTGCTTGGACCAGACAGTGACAGATCTATTAAAAAAAAAAATAAAATAAAATCCCTGGGGTGTATTTATAGACCAGAATTGGTGTTAATTAGACCTGTTGAAGACAGTAGTGTTCCTTTGAGCTGTGGTTAGTATGAGGAGTGTCCTCAAAAATAGTAATATAATATATATTATGGAAATACTTTTGTTTGCAAACTATTTCCATAGAAGTTTATTTCTCTCCTCTGATATTGGTTTTACATTGTATTCCTGACTCCTGGCACACAATCATTATCCCAGATAGACAGAAATTAGTTTTAAAATGTGATTTGCTCTATGCACAGAATATCTTCAGCTAATAAATTCTGTCTTAAATTTCTTCCATTTTATTTCTTTCTTCAGTTCATTTTAAGTGTCACTTCTTCAATACATCTTGACATTTAATATGAAGCTTTTCATCTACTAGAAATACATCTGAGTGTTCAGCTCAAGAGTCCAATTAAGAAAATGCTCCCATGTGCATGCATTTTCCTGTATTGAACTTCAAGTTCCTTGCAATGTCAGGTACTATGCAAGCTTAAAATCAAGGCTTTTGCAAAAAAAGAGTATTTCTAATTTAAAATATCACCTTGCCTCCTCACTGTGCCTCCCCACCTACAAAAAAATGAGATGCAACAAGATGTCTTTTAGTTACTATATTGTTCAAGTTTTGCTTAGGATTTTTTTTTGCAGTTGTTTGCATATGCATCACAAATGTCCGTGTGTTGATAAAAGTGTTGATATCCCTCTGCTTTAATGTTTAAGAACTTAAATAGGGTAATGGTAATTAAAAATTTAATACTGCTTAATGTATTTTTTAAAAATCTCCTTTGTTGTTTGTTATTTTGCTCTTTGAAGTTGATAGTCCTGTAAATGACAGGTGCTGAGCAATAATGAATGAAGATCAGGCGCTCTCATCAGGATGCTGTAATACAAATTAAGCAAGAAAAGTCTGTGTTGTGCAAACACATGAGCAGACACACTGTTGGTTTCTCTGAATCTGTTTGGACCATTTCTCAGGAGCTGGTGGGTCTCATTTGTAGGGTTGAGTTCTTCATGTTATTTTATGGAGCATTACGCTATCTGGAATACAGTGCTTTAAACTGAAAAGTGTGTGTGTGTATGACAATTTATGGATGGATGAGCACAAAAAGTTTTCAGTAGAGGAATCTTTGCTTCCAGAGGCATAAGCCTCATTGACATGCCTTTGATCCTGTGACCACTGTGAGCAGGATACAGTTGTTGGAAGGATGGCTTTGCACTTGGGAATGGAGAAAAATGAAAGGATTGTGATTAGCTGATATGCATTACAACATTTTCATGAAGCTTTGATTTTGAACAGTTTTCTTCAAAGTTTAGTTTTCTTCTCTACTTTGTTTCACTGGTTGACATATTTTCTGTAGAAACCTTCATCTCAAACAATCCCACAAGTGGAAAAACTGCATTCATGGTACATAAGTCTGGTATTAGGAGTCTTAATCCTAAGGTAATTTAAGGATCTTAATACCAGGATTTAGGATGTAGCAGTTAGAAGAGGGTATGAACAGAATACCAGAAAGAGGCCATCTCTGAAGCCCTTCTTTCAGAAATAAAGACTTTATCTACTGTAAATATTTCAGCAATATTTAGTTGAATTCAGAAGTTCAACTTTAAACCCATATTGACTGTTGTTCATAAAGGTAAGATGTTGCAAGCTCATGGCTGGTTGAGTCTCTGGGCATGTAGCAGGGCCAGGGATAATGGAGTTGTTGTCTGGTTCTTCAGTTCCCTGAAGAAGTGCAGCTTATTGATGTATATGGATTTTCAGGAGGGGTCACCCTCTGAGGCTTTAGTACTTAGCTGTGGCACTGGGGTTTGCACTGCTCAGTCCTGTGATGCCAGGTTGGAGCTCTCTTACAGACAAGATAAATGACATGATTGTGAGCAGCTCCTGTTTGGTCAGGGGCAGCCTTTGACTCCCTCACAGCTCCAGCCCCACCAGCAATTTATTGCAGTCAGTTTTTGTGAGCACTGCAGTCATCTTTAACCAATTATAATTTTCATCACATATTTAACTGCATTTTGCCCATGTAATTTCTTAAATATTTTTTCACCCATTTTATTAAAGGCTAAAAGTTAAACATCATATACTAAATGGCTATAAAACAAAACCATTGAAGTTATGTGGAAAGTTTAAAATTACTTTATTGACTTCTGCTAGTCCTTATCTGTTTGGTTATATGTTGATGTGGAATTCACCATACTCACCTTTTTATATCTTTCACTGTAGACTTACTGATTTGTACCTCAAAAACCAGAGTATTCAGTGTGATATAAATCTGTGCTAATGCCGTTTAAAAAAATAAAAATCAAAAACTATTTATATGCATTAAAACTTTTTAATGCATACTAATTCAGAGCACAGCTTGGTGACCGGCCATTTAGATCTGTATGTGTTCTTTCTATTAATTAAAATTATAATCTCTCCTAACACTGCATCATTCAGGTGAGGTATATAAATTGGAGACAATTCCAAGCAAGCCTACATTTCCAAAGAGAGGCCATGGTGATTTTATAATATCTTGAGCATTTGGAAAAATTTCTAGTGGTTGACAGCTGCTCAGGGCTTTCAGCAATTCGGCTTAAGGCAGAAAACTTCATGGCACCAAAAGTTCAGAGCATGTTTAAACAGTCTGAAATTGCAGTGATGAAGATAACAGAACAATGTAGACACCACTTAAGCTACTCAAACCCTGACAGGAATGAGCGTCAAATGAATTGGAATGGATTTGATTTTACTTATTACTCTCTGAGTGATAATGAAGCAGAATAACAAGCAGATTTCTTCTGTGGGCCAGCTCCATTTAGTGTACCTGTGCTCGTGATGTTCTCACATGCAGCAGCCCCACTGTTGCTAGCCTGTAATTGCAAGGACATCCTTTGATGTCCCTCTGCAGCTCGCTGTCATCAGGGTCCGTGCTTTCCTCCCTGCTGGGCTGCTTCATGGAAAGCTTCTGCTCGAGAATGGTGTTAACAGTTGTTCCAGACAGAATGATTAATCTGTCTTGCAGGATCCCTGCTTGTAGCACTCTCCCTGTTTTATTTTTCAATAAGGAAAATGTCTGATCTGACACACTGGCTGCTTCATATATCTGTGCTCAGTTGCTTCCCCACCAGTTCTCACCTGCATTTGGGGTTCCATGAAGGTCTTGGGAAGCTCAGGGACTGTGCACTCTCAGGCAAGCTGGAACATTTCCATGCATGTTCAGGATCTTGAATTTTCATTAGAGTGGGAGACCACTTCAGTTTCTGATTGTCTATTTGCTTACAGGTCTGGCTGCCCAGGCTGCAGATAGGGGTGTCTTTTACTGCCATTTGTATAGAGCCATGAGAACTGTGTATTTGAAGGGAGGGAAAGAAAAGTGAAATAAGTGTAAGTGAAGTCTATTGTACATTTGGGATTCTTAGTTGATGCCTGTGAAAATAAAAAATAGGAAGCAGATGAACTTGTCTTCCTGAGACCAAGCCATCTCTCCTCCCTGGAAAGGAATCAGAGAGAGAAGGTAGGATTTCTCAAGAAGGCAGCTGGGTAGACAAAGCTTGATTTTTTCCAGTGAGCCTACAGAGGTCATGGTCTTTCAAAATACTGTGAATAAGGCTGCAGAGATGTTGTTGTGTTTGAGGCTTTTCCTTGCTTCTGTGTGTTGAAACTGCATCAAATATTTTTTCCTCTGATTTCACTCAGCTATTTATTCGCAAATTTGTAGTTGTACCAAACTGATCTTCTTAATAGAGTTTGGAAATATCACAGCATTATGGGTAATGTGTGCCCTGAACCTCCTATGTTACTGGTGCTAAGTAAGATGCAAGTCAAGGAGAACTTCTTAACATCAGGTATGTGCCACACTGTTTGTGTTGGTACGAACTAATTTGTCAGGCTTGTGCACTGTCAAACATCCTGATGAATTGATTACACATTTAAAAATACGGGAGCACTGAGACAAGATTTCTTATATTTTTCTCTAACATGCAACACAAAATGGCTGACAGTAATTGGCCATTGTTAATTTATAATGTAACTCCTTAAATATCTAAATGGGGAAATAATACTCCCAAAACCAGACAAAAAATATCTATAAGAAAAAAAAAAAAACACATGCACAGTCCTAACTTGACAACAATCGAGGGGTTGATAGTGTCTTGATTCTCATCCCTGCAGCTGTTTCTTTCTCTTCAGCAATACATTGAGTAGTGGATATCTATTGAAAAAATAAATTATGCTGACTTGTGATTAATTTGAACCAGATTTGCATTTGAAAGACACTAAAATCTTGTGGAAAGACTGGATGAAAGACTCAAGATCTTAACAGGCTTAATCTTAAAATAGAAGAAGAAAGTAAATTTGTAAGTACTTGAATTTGACACCTTTGATTTGATAAAAAACCATCAATAAACTCCTATTGTATGTAAGAAGAGCAATGGAAATATTCAGTAGTACTGCATGAATTACTTTCCCTGTGAGTTTCTTACTACCTACTACCTACCGGTTTTGGTTTGGTTTGGTTTTTTTTTTTTTTTTGTTTTTTTGGGTTTTTTTGG
>VWZN01020612.1:1294674-1317838 GCA_013396955.1 Regulus satrapa | reverse complement strand
TTTTTTTTTTTTGGTGCCAGAAGACCAACATTTTTCTTTATTTCTACCAGATGTTAGTTCTCTTCCTGTTACCTTGATATACTGTAGGAAAATAAGTTTTAAGGAACTCGTGGTTAAAGGGAATTAAGTATTTTAATAATCTGACAAGGTAGTTTGATAGTGTACTAGTGCTACACTTACAAAGTTATATAACTTGTCCCATAAACCTCAATATATTCCAAAGGCAACAAATACATTAATTGGTGCAATAAATGAATCTGCTTCTAGAGGCATGGAGAGCACAGCATGTTGCTCTTAAGGATATTCATTCTGTTCTATCTTTGGCAATAATTTTAAGTACAAACAAGTTCTTTACTACTAGATTTAATACACTCAGACTCCAAGAGATAAAGTATCTTACTGGAATTCTTATGCCCAGGGCTGGCCTCCATGGATCATTTCTCCTTTTGTGTCTTTGAAGTAGTATGTTAATTATGGTAGCAAAACAAAATAGAGGCTTAAACTTGTCTAACCCAGAGATGTAACATTCAGAAATTATATCTCCTCTGTAATAATTTACTTTTGAATAAAATTCATCATAGTGGGTGTTACAAGATGCCTTCAAATCTTGTATTTGAGAGATGATAATTTTTCATGGCATAGGTTAAAAAAAAAAAAAGTCCTCTTCTAGAGCTAAATTGGTAGAGCTGGAAACATAAGAGGAGGGAAATGAAAGCACAAAGTTATTGAATGAGTAGCTAAACTTAAAAAAATAAAAATAAAAGAAGCTCTGCTATATTTAACGCATGAGAACATTTATGAAAGCAAAATGCTGCCCTAGGCCAGTGGCCAAGCATGGTGCAAAAGCAGACAGAGCAGAGAGGTGATGGTTTCAAGTGGTTTCTTTAGGAGGAAGAGAAAAGCAATGTTCCTAATTGCTCTGTATGCTCAAAGTGAGATTTGGCTTGGGGAGCAGACGGAAGCTGTGTCTGTAAAATACAAAAAGGAGAAAGTATGGAGAGTCTGGAGTAGAAACAATTATCCCACTGGGAGAAAGATAAGTGTGTACATAGTCATTAGATGTCACTTCCATAGAGAACTCTCATCTGTTACCTCTGGGTAGAATGAACATCCATGTAGGCAGCTGATAAGATTTATTTCACTTCCCATTTCAACAAATAGGGAAGAAAGGTATATTTTCTTTCTGTCTGAAGTATTGCATTAAGTTCTTAACATTTGTTGTCTTTGTTCATTTTGATGCATTCTTGAAATTGCAAGAGGCTGCAAATGCTTCTGTTTGAGATCCCAGTTATCAAAACCATCAGTCAGAGGAGTTGTTTCTCAAGACAGTTAGTTAAAAAGGCCCCTGTCATCTTGCTTCTAAGACCACACAGTAGGGCATAAAAAGTTTTCCTTGAGAGCTTCTCACTGCATTTCACTTTCATTGTGAATTATGTGGTGTCTTCTGCTTGCAGCTTGGAGGAGACTGTGTGCTGGAAATGGCTGTTTCATGCTGGGTGTTGGAGGGGTACCTTCAAGTTATAAAAGTGCTTTGTTCCAAATTGTGCATAATTCTTTTTGTAATTCAGGTGATTGGCTTTAAGTACTGGTACTTATCAGTGTTCATTTTATTAAACAATTGAGTTGCATATACAGACTTGTCATATTGTTAATTCCGTATTTGTTTTGCACTTCCTATAGATGAATCTCTTCTGTACTAACACCAGAAAATCCTTTGGGTATCTTCTGCTGATCTCCTGTCATTAAAATTAAAACAACAAACTCGTTTTCAAAAGGTATTGCCTTCTGGCAGTGTGGAAAAGAAGAGGTTAAGAATTTTATTTAGTTTGGGTGCAATACTGTGATTGACAGGTGAGGTGAGCTTTCTAAAGGGACACATTAATCCACCTGAAACAAGCTGCTTGGCTGAAACTGCAGCCTGGAATTAAAAACTCCAGAACAAAACACTCTTTTCCTCTCAATGGTAATGAACCCTGAGCAATGCAAAGTCCCAGGGGTGTGATTATCTCAGAAAAACTGTTTCCCCAGTTACATCTTGTTGCATAAATAATCATCTCTTTGATGCAAAGGATAACTATGGGAATGACGTCAGTTAAACGTGTTCTCCAGCAGTCTGACTTGCAAGGGAATAAACAATTTTTTTTTTGATATTCAGAGTTCTTAAACCACTTCCTCTGGTTTCTAGGAAGCTTTAAGCATTCTAGCCATAAAAAAATAATCTAAACTTCATGAATAAGAAATCAGGTCTCTTTCATAGTTTTATTGTTTCTTATGTTTTTTGGTTTTGGTTTTTTGTTTTTTTTTTTTTTTTAAGCTTTACTTCAGTTATCATTTTACCATAAGAAAGTATTGTCCTGAATATGTAGGAGCCAAATATGTCAAAAACATCAGTTCTATGAGTATGGTTCAGAAATAAGGTATGTTCCTTGGGTAGAAATCACCTTGGTATAGGGAGAGGATATGGAAGGTGAGTCCTCCATCAGAATAGTGCTCCAAGGAGCCATTGAGCAGCAATCCGTGGATGCGTGCCCCTGTTAGACACTGACCAGCCACCTTGGTCACTCAGAATTCTGCTGCTGCTGCTGCTGTAGCGTACAAGCTGCAAAATGCAAAGGACTCCACTTGTTTCAAGCTGTTTTACTGTTGTGATTCAATTTTATTGTTTCCAAAGCAACTCATTTTAAGGCAGGATTGAGACCTCATTGACTGCAGCACCCTGTTTACTGTGATGGAGACAATCCCTTAATGAAATCCAAGAGCTGACTATGCCTCTTGCCACCCCACCTCAGAGAGATGAATTTCGGCTGTTAGGAACTTGGAGAGAAGTTGCTCCAGTAGATCAGTTTTAGGCCTAGGGACCAAAAATTTATGATGGCAGGAAGAAATTTATAAGTCAAAGGATGCAGACTTTAAATAGTCTGTACTTTTTAATTTTATAAATTAATATTAAGCCTCAAATCAATTACAGAAATGTTTGAGCTCATAATGTTCCTGCTATTGAGCATCTCATCACCTCTCTGACTTCCTTCATTGCAGTCCTTGTTTACAATTTCAAGCATCTCTTTTCTGAGTTTCCAGGACGGTTCAAATTCCAAATGAAAACTCCTGACAAATATTGCAGCATTTCATTGTCTCTGAGCTGTAAAGATTTTGGTTCTGGCATTAATGCAAAAGTAGAAGGCACTGTGGGTTGCCTTCCCAACTGTACTTACATCCAGGAGCACTTTCACAGGACCTGCCCTGTGGTCTTCAGGCAAGTTCTGTCCCATAACACACAGGGCCCACATTAATTATTCTGAGAAGCCAGCCTTTGCTATTTCTCACTTTCTGTATTCTCTAAGTGTCCTTTCTTCTTAGACCCCCATAACTGAGATATTCTGTCTGTAATTTAATAGTAAAATCAAAGCTGGTGCATCCCAGTAACACAAATACTACTTAAAGAGGCCTTGAAATAAGCTATTCACAGAAATGTAAATCAGCAGCTTATTCTTAAGAAAGTAAGGCATTTTGGGGAGAAAACTAAAAGGCTTCAAGATAAATGGTTGACAGTGACAGCTTTCTCTGTGTATTTTATCTAGGGGAAGTCTTGTGAACAATGTACTGATATGAGGAGAGTTAAAATATGGCATAAATTTTAATTTAATATCTAGCCTTGTGATGTTACTGCGACCCATTCACATTTGTGATGCTGCAGCATTCGTACTTTTGCAGCTCACAAAAAACACTACTAGTAGTGTAATGTTATCAATCATTCCACTGTTGGACGTGATCATCTTAAAGGTCTTTTTCAACCAAAATTCCTTTATGACCATTTGTTTTTCAAGTGATAGCATACATAAGGTATTTTCAGTATGCCTGTTGGTTTAAAAATAATATTCAAACTTGATTATAAAATGGAGGAAAGATGTTTTTGGAAAAAAAGGTTGTTGCCTAATTTGAAGAATTAAAATAAAAAGAAAATCAGACAACAGCGTTGTCTATGTTGTGTAGGCAAACCTGTTCTAACCAGCAGGTGATAAGGGTCAGAGAGTGACTCTACTCAAGGCTGAAAATTAAAGGGTGTATTAGAAATAAACCAAAGGACCAGGAGGTCTCTAAATATATGAAGTAGGTCAACAGGAGGCTAGAAAATTACCCAGGCTGAATAATGATGACAGGCATGCTGAGGTTTTGCAGAACATGGGATGTTACAGCTTAAGGAGGAAATGAGTGGTTGTGGCAGGACAGCTGGAGTTTCAACATTCCCAGAGACAGTGGAAGGAGTTTGGATGGATGGTGGTGCTTTGGACAAGTCCAGCTCAACAGCAATGACCAAGAGACATTGGAAGGAGCCTTGAAAACTCTGCCTAGCAGAGTGGTGGAAGAAGCACAGAGTAGGGATGCTGAGCATTTGCAGAAAGCCAAAAGAGTGTTCAGCAGTGGTGGGGGAGGCAGATAGGGAGGGTGGAAGAGCAGATGGTGGCGGTGAGAGAGAGCAGAGAGAGTTCCAAGTCTGAAACTGCGCCTCACGCAACACATTATCGGATGTTCTGGCTTTTTCTTTTTTTTTCTTCATGCTCAATAAATGTAAAATCCAACTCCTCCACTCCCCCAGGAAGGAAAGCATCCCCTACACTGTAAGGATGTAGTGTGCAAAGTGCTGGGGCTGTGTTCAGCTGGTTGGGAATCACGTGTGGCCTTCCTACACACTCCTTGGGAGTGAGCTGGAAGAGACAGCTCCAGTCATGAGAGCTGTGTTCAGGTGTAGAAAACAGAAGAGAGATTTCCAATGCTGTCTCCAAAACGACCAAAAAAAAGTTACCAAATCCAGGTCTGGAAGTCTAAAAGAGGGAAGGAAGGTGGTGAGGCCTTTCTACATATGAGCCTATATATTTTCAGTCTTGGTGTCCTTTATACACTGAAAAAATATTTTTCATGCAGCTTTAGAAACCAGAAGTGGTATTTCAAAGACACATTGAAAAGTCTTAGAGTAATAATGTTCTTTGCCCTAAATACCTCCTTATGACTGAAAGTAGATGTGAGGTGTTTTGGGGGAAATACTTGACATCCAGTTTAGGCCAAACCAACAGCCCACCATGTGTATAAGGTGTTCTCCTCTCCTTATGAGTTGCCAGCAAAACTCATAGTTTCTGTTGCTTTTCCCCTTCCTCGCAATACCCTGAGTTTCATATGCCTCATTGCAGTGGCTAAAAATTCCTTTGTGTTTTTGGAATAATTCACACGTGTGTTCAAAGGATCATCAATAATACTGGAAAATAGCAACAGGCTTATAGCATTTCTTGGAGGAGTTACTTCTTTCAGCACAAATTCACTGAAAATTCTAGCATCATTTTCTATTTTATAGCACAGATATATTCTAAGTATAAAAATTTCTGATAGATCCACTTTTTAACCTTTGAGAAACAGGATTTAAGCTACCTGGTCTTCTTTTACCAATGTCACCAATATTTGCCAAAGAGTGTAGGACAGCCATGACAGAAGATGAAAGATACTGTCATGTATTTGAAGTCATTATTTTTATCTTTGTCCAATAAAAATATATATGTTTCTAAGCAAGCTGAATTTGTAAAAATAAAACAGTATCTATTCTGTTCTTCATAAATATATTGTATTCAAGCACAATCTGCTTTTGGAGAAAATATCTCTTCCTCCCAAATGAGTAATTTGGTTTCAAATGATCTGTCTTTAAATATTTGCTTCGTGGATCACATGCAAAGTAATAGCACAAGAGGAGTCCCTGTTTTGGCAAATACACCAGCTCTTTATTTCAAGGAGCTGTTCTGCACGTGTGTATCTTTTTGCAGCCTTTTGCATGCTGTTGTCTTCATGGTGCCTCCTTAGAATTCTCTGTTCCTGCAATCTGTGTCTCTGCCTCCACAGTCTGTTACAGACCTTGTTTGTTATGAGTAGCTGCTATTGGTGTTCACAAGGACAGTGTTTTCCTGGTGCCAGTGGCAGAGTTACTATTTCAGGTGTGTACAGCCTAGTCTGTAAAACAATGCAGTTGCTAAAATTAAAACCTTTGACGTGGAAGGCACTGGGGTATGAAGTGAAAGTGTTTGGAAAAAGAGTAAAATCAACAACAAGTGAGGAAAGTTATTCTGACAGCAAGACATTTCATATGTCAGCAAACCAGAAGGAGAGGAAGGTGTAGCTGTGAGAAGCCAAGGGACCAGCAGGGTACCACATTTGGTGTGTGAGATGACAGGGTTTAGCACTAGGGGTGGTGAGGAAAACGGTTGGACTTGGAGATACTGAACAGGAAGAATTGTCTGAATTTGCTAACAGCTTGTATGTTATGACAGAAATAAACTGTTGTATTTTTTTTCTCCTACTATTGGAGTGGGCACATGTACATTTCATATGGTGTTTGCTGTCAACTTCATCTTCTCAGCTAGCACCTTAGGATGTAAGCAATGATTTCTTCCCTATTTCAAATCCTCATAGCTTAAATATCCTGCTTTTATTCTTGCCGTATAGACAAGGGTAAAAGAAAGCAAGCTAAACCTCAGTTTTTTGTTTCAAATTCTTCATGGGAGTGTGTGGAAAGCTATAGAAAATGGGAGGCAATGGAAGGTAATCTATGGGGAAAAAATGAGACAATGTGAGCACACCTAGATATCTTTCTGGGGAGCAGGCAACCTGACAAACAGATGCATCACACAAACTGTACAAATATTAAAAATGCAGCTATTTCTACTTATAAATGAGNTTTTTGGGGTTTTTTTTATGTGTGTGTTTGGGTTTTATTTTTCTGTCCTTTTAGGAAGAATAAACAAACTCTCATATTTTTTTATATTAATTTCTTTCTCTTATTTTGATTTTCTCCTCAGAAATTTATTTGACTGAACTGTTTAGGAGACTGGTTCAGAAATAACTAACTCTTTCAAAAAAGCTGTTTATCTCATCCTTTTGAGATATAATTACTCAAGTGTATGACAGGGGCTTCTATCAAAAGGTACCTAACAAAATGCATTTTCCAAAAATGTCAAGGAAGGATTATGAGTGTCAATTTTCATTTCTTGAAAAGCTAAAGGGGTGGTTATTCTCTTGTTTAGGAAAACCTGCAACAACCCTCCTTTGTATGTAAGAAAAATTATGAGGTAATTTGTAAATGGCCAGTAATATAAGCAGGCTACAAGGCAATTACAAAATATTATCAAATACCTCTTCTGCATGTTTGAAGATGTGGTTCCTGCATGTGACTTTAGTAATTTCATACCTTAACTCCACTTCTTACCTGTTTGGCCTTAGTTTTAGAAGTATGGCTATTAGAATAGAAATCATTCTAGCAATTTCATTTATTGTAGCAATGCCAGTAGCAGAGAAATGCCATCTCCTTATATCTGGCTAATCACTTGACCGCTGTTGGGTGCTGCTCTCCCTGTGAGGCAGTTGTAGATGAAAATTGGCATGAACACTCCAGCGGTTCTTTGGCAAGTCCTCATTGGTGCTGATCTGTGGTAGTGGGGAATTAGGATAAATTGACATACTTGAAGAATAATTAGCTGCTCTAGCTGAAGCAGTGGCATTAAAAAAAAGTTAAACCAGTTCCATCTCTGTTGTTACAGGCTGTCATATTAATCCATAAGGTTTTTCAACATATGCCACTTCAGTTTGACCTTGCATAAATATTAGAGCAATTAAAATTTTACACACACACAAAAATATTGAATCTGCATTTATACTAAGTGCATTTAATAGAGGAGAAAATTAGGTTTCATCTGATGTCTGATAGTGAAATATTTATCAGAGCATACAACAGTCTTTAAAGATCAACAAATAAGCTTCCAGTTGTCAAAAAAGGAGAGAAAATGACAGGAAGCCTAATTTTCCATCTAATGTAAGTGCAATATACTTGAAGGTTTTAAAAATTTATTTTCTTTCCTTATGATTAAGATGATTTCTGTACAAGTCTGCAGTTATTTTCAGAGAAGGAAATTTTAAAGTTAAGGTAAGAGCTTTTCATGTGTAAGAATAACATCTGGAGAGCCCATTTTCAGTACTGAAAGAAATAGTCATCCTCTGAAGTGATATGAACTTCTAAGCCCTGTTCTCTCAGCTCCAGGGTCACATGATATTTAGCGCATCCTATAAAAAATTATGGGACAAAATCCATGACAAAATTACGGGGGAAAAAAAAAAATCTGCCTTCCAGCTTTGTTTAGCCTGAAGATTATGAGTGTTTCCTGCTGCTTGGAAAGTTCATATTTCACTGTGCCCCTAAGGACTCTGAGAACAGGCTCTTCTCAGACTTTGCTCCTTCCGTGCTGTGACCTGGTTGATGTCTGGCACAAGAAGTCACAAGAGTAGCATATGCAAGAAAAGATCTACAATGTACTCTATAAAGTCAGGCATTTTGCGCTTGCTCATTTGGTTTCTCTTTTAACAGCATATGCTGTTTAGAAAAATCAAGGGCTGTAAAATTCAGGGTCCCTGCTTGGACAAGTTTAATTCACTGTTTAGAGAACTGTAATCTGGTAGAAGATTACTTTTTTTTCTTAAGCATATCCTGTGGGTGGCAGAGATCAGAAATGAATTTTACTACTGCATTCTCAAGACAATGGACTTGGTACTTGGTTTATTTCTGTTCCCAAACCTATGGAATTTTGTGCCACGGGGCTGACATCTGTACAAGGTGGATGCCTTCAGGCAGCTGTGAGGCCTGTCCTGTACCTGCCACCCCTGAGCCTCCTTGTCACCTGGCTGCCATGGCCTTGTGTCTCCTGCGGTGAGTCCTCTTTCATGTCCTCATTGCTGGTGGTCAAGGACACTCCTGTGGCAGGGAACTCCAAGCCCTGACACCAGTGGCTTCTTGGGGAGTGATTTCCAGCCAGCTCCTCCTGGACTTACCCTGGCCCACTCAGACATCCCCAAGATCTTCCTCTAGGGAAAGGGACAATGTGCATGCACAGAGATTCACAACCCCCAGATCCTTCTCCAGTCACACTGATCACTTCCTAAGCAGAATCAACCAGAAAGGGGTTTGAGCACATCCCATGGAATTATTGTGGTTACTGTGGCTGTTTGAAAATTAACCCATCATTTACACACCTAATGGAGGCCTTCTGGTGTTTGTTTTAAATCAGTTAACTGATTTCCAAGGAATGAGAATTAGTGAAATAAGTGAAAAGGCAGGATTTAGGTAGAAGGTTAGGTTTTGAAAGACCTTGGACATGTCACTTGGGATAAGGCATTGAATTGCAGTTCTGAAAACTTTTCTTCAACCATTGCCTGACAGGGAAGTGTCAGGGCTTTTATAGGCAGCAGATATTGATACAGCATTTCAGATTTAGGAATTTAATATGTATTCTACTGTATATATCTGCTTGAGCCTAGATCTTCCCCTGTCTGAATACCTTGGCAAACACTCTTTGTATAAACCTGTCAGGACCTGAGAGATTTGATCTGATGACTTTTAATGGCATGATAGAATGGCCTGGTTTGAGCACTGTGTTGTAAAGCTGGGACAAAGCTGGAAGCAACATCCCCAGCTTCTGCCTTTACTTTTCACATGAAACACTCACAGTATGACATTAAATAAAAAACCCAAGATCCTTCCAGACATGAGGCTAAACCCTGAATTACAGATTTGTATTTGCTGTTATACTCTCTTTCACTGGTCAAAATGTTTTTTCTACAATGAATTCACTTCATTGGGGTAATGGAAATCATCCTTTTTCCCAGCTGCAGGCTCTGACCTCTGAGTTCAGTTAGTTGCTTGTGCAGAAAACCTATACTTGCAGAAGAAGGGAGGGTTTGGCTCCCAGGCATCATTTTCTGAAGGGAGTATAATCAATCACCTCATTCTTGAAAGCAGGAGTGGAGCAGCAGCTGTGAGTAACCACTTCCTCCAGGTGTTTGTAGGTTTTGGTTTCTCCCAAGAAAGTCCATCAGACTCCCAGGAGCAGCCATGGCATTAGCCACTGTCTGGTCAAGGAAAGTGCTGGGTTTCAATTTGTCTCTCCACAAGGAGCTCCATGCCAGCAGAGCTGGTCTGAAATGCCAGCAGTCCCATACTCTGGCATGCCAGGATGCTCTTTGCAGTTATGGCCTGACCAGAACTGGGATGATACAGATGGGCCACAAAGGAAATTACTCAGTTGTTGGGCAGTGCAGCTTCCTCTGTGCTTCTACCCATCATTTCTCCCATCTGCAATATGGCATTATCTGTCTTCTCATGGTGTTTATCTAGACTGTTCACATTAGACTGTGAGTTTTTCAGGATCAAGGCTTTATTATGTATACATACAGCTTCTATAGAGAGCCTCTGGGTGTATCTGTATTATGAATGAAAATAAATATAGGAGACAAAAAGCTTAGTCTTCCCAGACTTGTCAATATTTGTAAACCATGAAATAGCAAAGTTACCATAGAGTTACTTATTTATTATGTATTCAACAAGGTCAAAAGTGATCCACAGCCTTGTACTTTTCCATATTAAGTAGGTTACATGAAAAATATTGTGCAAAATAAGGTTTGTTTTTTTTTTTTTTAATAATTGCCTTATAAGGCAGTTCTGTAGAAAAAAAAAATACCTTCCAATTTGAAGTTTCCAGTTTGAGAGGTCTCTTTCTGATCCTTGCTTTTGTAGTACTAAAACCCGAGAGCTGTTTTCCATTCTTTCATTTACACGTTTTTATCATGCACAGTGTGACTATTATAAACTGGACCATAGCCACAGTTAGAACTCCTGTGGGGAGGATAAGTGCCCATTTTCCTAATGATAATAATGCCTTTTCTGGCTTCCAGAAAATTTGTCTCCCAGCAACTATACTGTTTCCCATTAAATGGGTAGCAGTTTATGCCTTTTCAGCTAAATTTGTGAGGTTCCTGAAAAAATGGGAAGACCCATACTAAATCAGTAGCACTCAAATGCTGATGTTTTCTATGGCTTCTTAGCTGCATCTTCCTCATAAATATGTCCATGAGGTAATGAGCAAATTATGAGGTGTCAGTATTTGATTTCTTTCAGTGGTGAACAGGGTTTGAGGTATGGCTTGGGAAGTGTGAGGCTTTTGGAAATAATATGAAGACATGTTACATCTACTGACTGAATGGAGCAGAACACAGCCCTGAAGTGTCAGGGATAGGAGCATATCTGCCTCTGAGCTCTGGAATGCACCCAGAGACAGGTCTAAAAGAGTTACATTCTTTTCCTGGAGGCTATAACATCTCCTGGTTGAAGAAGATTCTAAATATTCCGAAAGTCATGCAAAGAGAGTAGCTTGTTAAAAGGCAGAACAAGATCAGTTGGAGCCCAGGAAGAGCCAGGAGGTTGGGATAGAAGAATAGTACAGAACTAATACAAGAGTTTTTGTAGTTACTGGGGGGCTGTGAGGTATGCAATTGCAATCTAATATTCAATCTGATGTTTCAAATGAGAAAAACAAAATGGTATTATGCTTTGAGAAGGTCCCAATAATTCAACAGTTGTCTCTGAAAGAGCAGAGTCTCAGATGTTGGATAAAATAAAATGTCCTAAAGCATGCCAGTATGCAGGCACTGAGAACTGTCCCAATAAATACTGAGCAAAGTACAAGCAAATAGCTTTGATTTCAGACTGTGGCTTGCTAACTGCTCTGGTTTTGTATGTAAGGTAAAATATATAGAACTTGCTTTAGACACAGCTATCACATTTTCCAGTTTTCTTAAGGTGCTCTTACATCTGCTTTTACTGCTTTAAATGTTCTGGTATTCAGAGGGTGGTGAATGAGCCAAATTGTGTGTCTGGTCTGGTCTTTGCATCCACACCCTATGTTATGGCTGGATCCTACCGAATGCAACCCAGAAGAGTTGCATTATGCACTCAAGGTTACATCTCTCCTGTAACATTAGAGCACTAGTCAGCCCAAGCATCTCCATTAAAAAAATAATTTTAAAAATCCAGTTAAGTTATAGCCCTTTAACATCACAATGAACATATGGATGAAAAAGTGATGGAAGTATGGCATACTCTTCTCTGAGTACTTTTGACAGAAGTATATTTTTACCATTTCTACCAGAAACAAGAAATGTGGGTGATTACTTTGTCCTGTTGAATTTAATTTCTGTGATAAGTTGACAAATCTGTTTAAGATACACTAATAATTGTTGATTATTTCACATACTGTATTTTTTCAGGACCACAAAATCCATTCATTGCAATGTATTTTCATTGCAAATTCAGCAATTCCTACTCAGAAGCTTTTGGTGGGTTTGTTTTTTATTTAGTTATTTGTTTGTTTGTTTGTTTGTTTGTTTATTTAAATTCAGCATGTTGGCTGTTTTAATTTTTTTATAATGTTCTTCAATATGTAGATGAATCTGAATATGCTCTGATGATCAGGTAAAAAGTATTATTTTGTTTCTGTGTATCTATGCAGAATGGAATGATTGAAACCTGGCTAAACTGGCCTTTTTGCTATGTTTGTGAAACAAATGTGTACTTTCCCAAATCTTCTACTGTGGGTGCATTCTCTTATTTATAAGCCAGTACAAAAAGGTGCTGAAGAAAGTAGTCTAAAGCCACAGGATGCTTCAGCCAAGTATTTCCATGTCTGTTGGTTCTGCTGTCATTTGAGAGGAGTGTGCATGGACATCACAGGACAAGGAAAATAGTCTGGCTACCTCCTGTGTGGACTGCCATGAAAATTAAAGTTCAGTGTCACTTTGTACCTAGGAAGTTTCATCTTTTCCACTGTGATAGCCGAGCGTGGAGTGTTTTCCAGAGCCTGCAGTATGGATCAAAGGCAGCAAACATCAGGATGGGTTCTGGTTTTGTCGTTCCGAAGGAGTTTCAGCTGTGCTCATTGAAATTCCCAGTGTCCCTCAGATGTCTGCTATGGACTGACAAGATGTTAGTGGAGAGAGCTCCATGAAAGGCTCCTAACCATGGGTACCAGGGAGGACCATGGATCTTGCTGCCACTTGCTGTGCTCTGAGAGGTGGTTGCCCTGTTTCTTGGTCATATTGTCTGCTATTCCATGGTTTATTTATAATGGAAGCTACCTATCCTTTCTTAATCAGCCAGGGATCAAACCTTGTCCTTCTCACACGTTTACATGGATATAGAGATGCAATATAGACAGGTAACATTTAGTGGACAACCATGAGTACATCAAACACTTTATCTGTAAATTTATATAGATATAATACTGAAACTTTATTTATATATTTGCATATAAAGAACACTGAGACTTTTTATATATGTTATATCAACAATTCCTTTTTGATTTCTGTATTAAGTAAAAAATGGGACTTCATTTTTTCACGTCTAAATTCATAGGGTTATAAACCAATTAATCTTTCCTAATAGTCTTATTAGATGCATGTGCAATAATCCACTTTAATTTTTAAGTGATGCTGACCCTAGCAAGTGTAAAAATGATGCCTATAAATACTATGAACCTGTTAAAATTCATAAGTACTTCAGTTTTCACTAAAAACTACAAGCGCGTCTGTCTTTGCATTTGCACATTGACTGTTCAAAGAGCCAATTCAAAATTTTATCCTGATAAATATTTTCAAGGGACAGAATCACGTTGGGAAAATAACAAACATATGTTAGCACTTATAATAACCAGTTCAGCAATGTTTTCTTGTGTGTGTTTTGAGGTCTATGTAGGCTATTGCAATGTTAATTTTAGAAACTCTAGCCCAGCAACAGACACTTAGGAACAGAATGATGTACTGCACACAGCAAGGATTTTAACTGCAGACTATAGCTTTATTTTCTTATTTATAGCTCCCTTCACTTTGTTATGTTTTATGAAACATGTGTCTGTGAGAGTGTGCTGGCTCTGTGATTTTCTGACCAATGGACTCATTTTCAGATTACATCCAGTTAGTTATCTCCAAGTACCGAGTTTATAAAACAAAAATTCATAAATCATTGACTTTAAATTCTAAATGCTACGCAAATATTATTATAAGTAATTATAATTTCATATAACTTCTAAATATGCTGGCTTTGGTTTTACTTAATAAAATGTACAGTTGTTTAAGGAGTAAACTCAATGTCAACACAAAGAAATACCAACAGTTATGTTTTTATCTTGCAGAGACATGGCAAACCTAAAGATTTAATAGCTCTACTGGTTTTAATAGGCAAAATCTGATAGCATTGTTTGCTGAGGTTGAAGATTAAGTGGACAGATTCACAACAGGTATTGGTTGTTGCAGCTCTACTGGTTTGCCAAAACGGGAAACAAAGCTCTGCTTTTCTTAGTATTTGAGTGAATAGCCGCCTTGTGTAGGGACAAGCTCTGCTCCCAGTACAGTTTTTTGTCTACTCTGTTGTTCCACAGCATCTCCATTTCTTCCTTAAGTAAAAAAAAACAAAACAAAAAAACAAAAAAAAAAAACCTCCACACAACCAAAACATTTTTGCAGGAAATTATTATTGTTATGGAAACAAATAAAAATGTATCATTTTGGAAGATTCTTACACTCAATCCTTAATTTTCCAAAGTCTGAAAAAGAAACCAAACAAACTTTTGACATTTTAAAAAGAAAAGATTGATTTTAGATATGTGATATTCAGATGTTAAAAACAGTATTTTGCCTAATAATTATCTGTAGCAAAACAAAAAGTCAGCAACATAATGATTTAAATACATTAAAGATGCCATCATAATTAACTACCAGTTGTTTTGATTGAACTTAAAATTTCTATTTAAATTCAATTAATCAAATTCTTCAAAGATTTTTTTTAATCTTGTTTGGACTCAAAAATGCCCTAATAAGACAAAAACATTCACAGAAGATGAAAATAATTTTTTATACATCCCTATTTTCTCTATTGACTTCAAGTTCAAAGTCCCATCAGAAAGCCAAACCCACAGGAGAAATTATGGGTATACATGGAATTCAAACTTCAATTTATATCCACCCCAGGATGCAATGTTTAGTGCAAAATGAGATTAGGGGATTGAAAACTATTTCTAGGTGCCTTTTTTATTTCTGTATTGATTCTTTAGGCAGAAACTCTTTCCATGTACATTCTTTTTTATTTAGACTAATAATAAAGAGGCAAGAGCAAGGAGATATGTCTTTCTACTCTGCTTTATATAAAACCTCTTTTACTTTCTTGCTTAATTTCCTTCCCAGTGTCCTTAACTCTTTATTGCTTTTAATGCCATTATTATGAATCACTCTTTTCATGTTCAGTGTGCTCAGTCATTTTAATACAGATATAATTGTATGGTGCCAAATGTAAATCCCCATAATATGCCAGAAGACAAATGTGTCAAAGTCCCTTTGTCAAACTGACAGGTTATAAAACCAGACTGGCTCATTTTAATCATGTTTAAAATTTAATGACATAAGCAAAACTCAGACTAAAATAGCTATCTCTTTGTTATTATTTCAGATCACTGCCACAAACGAGAAACGTTTTATCACTTATTCATTGATTGTATCATTTAGAGCAATCTCAATCCTAACATCTGCTCTGGAGAACGTGTTCTAAATCATTAAAGATTTTTCAGAGGTGATATCCCTGTTTGGTGGCTGGTTGCCATCCTTCTTATGGCACCTTTGCCTTTTTATCCATGTCTTTGCACAGAAAGATTCCTGTCCCTAAAGGTGCCAATTTTATCCAGGTCCAGTGAAAACTTCATTTCTGGGTTGGTCTTTATTATCTGTCTGGCTTGGCAGTCAAATCTCACTTTTCAGGACTTGCAACCACTGGATAATAAGGTTATGAGCTAGTAAGGCTGATCAGGGCATCTGTACCGGGGCAGTGTGCGTGGCAGGGAAAGAAATACTATAAAGAAAATGGGAAAAAGTAAGGTGCCTATAGACCAATAAGCTAAAAGACAAGGGTTCCACTGGGGTAGTCTTCCAGTGTTTGGGGCATGTGGAGTATGTTGCACATTTGTTTGATCCTTGTAAGCAGTTCTGTTGATCATGGCCCTCACTTTCAAATATTGTTTTATCTGGGTACTCCGTTCAGTAGAAAAACATTTTAGGCAGCCGCTGCTTCTCCTTCCTTTGAGTTTTCCCTGTAGCTGGGCTAAGCAGCTCAACCCGTACACACCTCCAAACCCCAGTAATCCTAAAACTATCCCAATAGGTGGACCATGTTCTGTGATTGTAAATTCTTGTAAGCCCTTTCCACATCCTGCATTTGGGACTTCCCATCAGGGCAGTTAATTAACTCCAAGTCTCCTGAAGGTATTACTTACACTTGGTGCTGTTTGCCTCCAGGAGCAGAGATGTTCTCTGTCGACCTCACAAGCACCGTGTAGCCAATGCAGGATTTCTGCCTACAGAAAACCCTGCAGTACAGCTCTGACAGCGGGGGATAAAATTATGGGTTTAACTTTGAGCCCAGGTAAGAAGATTGGGATCTCTGGCTTAATAAAATAAAGAAGGGATAGTAGTAATTTTTCATGGCTGTCATTATCTTTTGACCTCATAGCTGGACTCTAGAGGCCAGGCTCATGCCCGAACCTTTGTCATAGTCTCATTGTTCTGAGTCTCACCACTGCATTAATATCACCAGCCAGTCAAATAATCAGGGTGGTTCGAATGAAAAAGGAAAATAATTCTCCAAAGTTGTTTGCAGACATTGCTCTTAAACAGTGTCAACATTTTCATTAAAGGTTTTGTTCTCTATTAAAGAGTGCTTTGCAATCAAAATGTCCTTTCTTGAAATCAGAGGTTGTTTTCTAGAACAAAGAGTAATGGTCTCAGATAAGATAAGGACTAAAGAAATATGTGTCAAACTGTCTGTTTCATCAGAGAAAATGACTGTCATCACTTTTTGGAAAGGTGTGGTTGACAGGAAATAGGAAGAAAAATACACACTTTTGCCTATCTTCCTTAGTAAATTGTTTGTTTTGACAGATATATACACCTGACTTCTTGCTGATCATTGGGATATCCAGTAAAATTCATGTCTTGCTTATTTTTTATTTTTTTTTCAGAGGCAGGATTCGACCCTCACATAGATCTTTATCAATCACAACTCAGTAATTGAAAGCATCAAAGACAAATTGGGATAAAATTGGAAAGAAACAAAACCGGTTCAACATGTTAGTGGAAGGATAAATCTGCTAAATAAAATTAAGAGATGCAATATTTCTTGAGTGAAATTAGTTGAAAAGCAAGAAGCAAAAAAGACAATTTTGTACTCTGCTTAGAAGCATCACTGGCCTAGTGACCAAAAATGGGTCACTACTTTACTTTGGCTTTGAATGAATTATAAAAATAAATATAAGATTTTGAGTGTCTTCTGCAACAGTAAACTGTTGATGAAGGAGATTATCACCCCTTAGAGCTTTTTATTTCTAAATTGGAACTCAATTCTAGCATTAAATGGCAGCTTGGTCTTTACCCCAAATTGGAAGTTTATAAATTTATCTCCTGCCTTGTGAGGGAACTACAATTTAATGTGGAGGGGGTGGGGAAAAGAACGGATGAGCTGTCATTTTGAGCATATTTAAAGGGGGCTGAAATCTCTGTGAGACGTGTTTATGCAGCATATGCCTATCATGTATACTCGCAGTGATGCTTACTTATCAAGACAGTGAGTCAGATTTACCATTAGGAAAACATCTTTGTACATCTTTGCACAAAGTGACAGCACATTTGACACATTTAAAAGGTATTCTTAAACCATAGATAGTTTTAATTAGCTTCTAAAATGTGTTGTTAGTGTGTGAGATTCACAATTTACTTGCATTTTCAATATTTGAGTGTGCAAAATGGAAGGAAACTACAAGAGAAAAAACAGCTGTATTAAGATTCCACGTTGTTGTTGTTTAGCGGTTTCTCAGAAAATTAGGATTTAAGCAAAGGTGGGTACAAGATAGAATCATATCTCTGGCACAGTGGAGCACTCAAGAGCCTTTGAGAAGAGAGCATGAGTAAAGTCACAGTTCTTGTGGAAGTTACCTCTTGCTGCAGCTAAAAGGTGCAGAGGCAATGGCCTTGCCTTCCTGCTCATCCTGCGTGTCCAGGTCAGGCTCGGGCTGTCCCTTTTTGAGAAGAGACATCAGAGAACTCCTACGCTGGAGGTGGAGCCAAGTAAATAGAATAGAATAAAAAATGTTCAGCAGTGGGTGCAGTGCAATACATCCTGGTGTCCTGATATTGAGTCACCTTCTGTCATTTATGCAAATTAAATCCATTCCGGCCGAACATGTAAATCTGGTTGCAGATCATTTGTATGAAATTTGCAAATGTTTGAACCTTTACTTTATTAGAATTGGAAGTTGTCTTGGCTGCTGTATGGTGCACAGTGTTTCTGCAAGGTTAGCAAGGCTGAGAGGGCAAGTACTGAACCCTGCTACGTGAGGATTTCCTTAGATGTTTGTTGAGGTTAAGGGCAAACACAGAAAAAATATTGTTTTGTAGGAAAGTCAGTCAATCTTTCTGAGCCTTTGAAAATTAGTAGTTCATGTTTGATTAGGATTTTAGATAAAGGGTATGTGAATCTCCTGATTTAACTATTTTATAAATATTTGGGCATTACAGTAGACATTTTCCTCTGCTTTTTATGGGGCAGTGTTTCTACATCCAAATCTCAGAAATGAAAATATTACATGCAGTAGGTAACATTATTCTATCCTTGAGTTGTAAACTGGAATCAACTTCACTGCAGCAGAGTTTAGCTTAAAAATGTGGATCAATGCTCTGTTTTCAATCAGATATGTTTTCAAAAATATATTTGATCTTGACAAATGTAGGCAGTGTGAATCACTCTTATGTGTGTAAATGTATACATGTGTGTATATTTTTACCATTTGTCCCTTTCTTTCTTCTTCCCAAGACATATTCTTTGCCAATTTTATGAGCTACAAAAAACACAGCCTGATACAGAATTGCTTGCGGCACACAACAAAGACAAACTGTATTGATCCAGTAAAATCCAAGATCAATGATGTAAATTTTTGACTGGCGCTTGTCAGCAACACATCCCTTTACATGTTTGACAACAAACACATTTTCAGAGGTACTCTGGGAAAGTGCAGTAGTGAATTATGATAGCGAACTTCCTTGCAGATTTTTAAATTTTATTGCACATCTCATTGTAATTCCAGCAATTTTTAAAGCAACACACTTCTCAAAATTAGCAAGTCGAGGTGCTGATGCCAGAGACTATGTAAATGCACTGTAGTAGACTCTCAGTCAGTTAACATTAGGCTGAAGGGAGTGCCAGCCAAAAAAGCCCATCAGAATCACATCCCAAGACCCAAGTCACCATTTCTGCCTTCAGATTGTGGCTTCAAAACAGGTTTGAAGAGTATTCTTTGTATCCACCAAGCCAAAGGCTATCTTTTCCAGTTGGGAAGTGTCAGAGGGGTTGCTAAATGTGGGTTTGCACCCCACACTGCATGCTGGGCCTTGGAGGCTTTCCACAGTAGCTGTTATGTTTTATGAACTATTCTAGAAACACCTTATGTACTCAAATAATTGCACTGGTCTCTGTTTTTATAACTCTTAACACAGATCTAATGTGATTCTCAGTAAGGTATTGTATCTACCATTACCTTTTTTTTTTTTTTTTTTTTAATTTTAAATTGGCAGTTTTCAAAATACTGCAATTACTTGAGAATTTTAATGTACAGTAACAAAGACAAACTAAAAACAGATATGGCATGTCACATCCTGTGTTGTGGATCAAAAGCTTATTTTGGGAGCTTATAACATAACTATCTTCCTCTCTATCTGTTCTAGACAATTTCTGCAGACAGATGCATTTTTCCCCTTACAGAATGGGGCAAATTAGAAAAACTATGTACATTTACCAGGAGGGAGAGGAAAAATTGAAATTTGACCCTGCTTTTATTTACTGTAGCATGATTGTCAAGTATGGCACATTTCTTATCATGATTGGATGTAAACATGTGTATGGGGCTTTTTTAGTTGGTGGTAGGTTTGGGGTAGAGTTGATTTATGTGTTTGTGGGATTTTTGTTTTTGTTGTTGTTGTTTTGTTTTTGGGGGTTTTTTTAATATTTATTTGTTTTTGGGGGGCTTGTTTTTTTGTTTTTATCTATCTGCTTCCCTTATACTGTTCAACAGCAATGGCCTATTCATTATACTCATAGAGGTGAGTCCATAACTACTTCATTTTTCCTGAGGGCCTGAAATGCATCACACTGGAAATCCAAAGTTTTCTATCCATGCTCAAAACCTTTGATAATATTCCCTTCTGTCCTCTTTGTAGACAGATTTACTACATGTTAGTGGGTATGGGGGCTATGTACAACCTGCACTCTCTGGGCAATCTATAAGGAAAAGAGCTTTATTACAAATTTGTCCCTAGCTGTGTTTATTTATCAGTATATGCCTATACATTAATCTCCAGAAGAATGGGAAAATCCAGTTTTATTTATTTTACACAGTCTCAAAGCTCTGAAAATGCTCCCTCTCCCTTTGCACTATGTAAATAACAGAAAACTACTTGAAAATACATATTTTTTTGTGAAATTATTAGAGAAGATTCAATAAGAATGTATGGATTAAGTTGACATTATTAGTCCCCCATAGTGTTCAAAACCAAAGTATTTTCTTTTCTCTGGACTTCTCTAAGCAATCAGTATTTAAATGAAATTTTCTTTTTAAAATATTATTTACATCACTGGTAGCTGGTAGCTAAAACAAATTTAAGTGCATGAAGCAGTCATAGAGCATTTCCATATTTCTACTTTTGATTCCTACTTAGATGATGCATTTATTATATATAAATTCATATTTGGTTGTTTGTTTAATTTAATTCAGTAGAACAAATGGAAACAAAATGCATGTATGCTGTCTCAAAATTCAAAATGCCTGTAGTACTTATTATTATTTCTACAGGGATTGTTATCTATAGCTGCACCAGCCTGAGCCCTCTCTTGCTGGGCAGCCAAGGAAAAGAAGTGTGTGTTAGTACCCAGTTCTCTTAAATCATATTTCATTTTATACTGAGAATAAGAAAAGCCATGTATGCTTCATTTATTAAGAGAAACTTTTTCTGTGTGGCATATCTGATTTCAATATGAAAGGTGATCAGATCCTGCCTTGTCTCAATTGATTTCTTCCTATTTGAGAACAAGAATCTGGACAATCAATTCCTGTCAAAAGGGATGGCATCTGAGATACAACACCTGTGAGGCCTTTCCTTGGAAGTTGCTTGGATTTGCTTTGCTTCTCTGAATCCCCATGAGAAGAACCATTGTCCCAATGCTCATGAAAAATGAGTTTAAGTACCTTTAGAAACTTGCTTTCAGAATTTCAGTTTAATTCCTCTGGCATACTGTTCTAGCTCATAACAAGATCAGGGTAATTTTTTATTTTTTTTTTTAATTTGTAAGACTGATTTGTGATTTTGAGGTTTATAGAGGATGAAAAATGTCTATAACATATATAAGTATATATGTTTTGAGCATTCTATGTATCCAAAAGAACAAGGATTAGTTTCACTTAATTATTTGCTGGCTGAGAATGCTGTAACAGCCTCTTTGGGTTTCTAGACAAGTATTTCTGTTCCAGAGTGTGAGTATGATGATCTGTTTAGTTGATCCTGCAATGTAGGGTAGGAGAATCACTCTTTGTGATTTCTTTAAGTGTTTTTCCATTTCATTTGAGGGGAGCTGTGTGTCCCTGCTCATAGGAGTTGTGGGGTTGTTCTGATTTGAGAACCTAATCCTAGCAATCTAAATTCTGCATATGTTGCAAAAATTTGGAAATTATTTTTGTGGGGTTTTTTGTTTGTTTGTTTGTTTGTTTGTTTGTTTGTTTGTTTGTTTGAATGAGTGGAAAGGGTGCATAAGTACCATGACATGCTGTTCTAGGGTGATTTTTAATGTAATTAATTAATGGTGAAACATCTGCTGTAAATTTGAATACTGTCCCTCTTATCCTTAACTTGTCCTGCCATTAAGTTTTGAATCTTTGGACAGGTTCCACTTGTATTTTTTGTTTTGGTTTGGTTTTTGGTTTTTTGTTTGTTTGTTGTTTCTTTGAAAGAAAGAGATATGTTCTTTCTTAGAATTTGCATCTGAGGGAAGATGTAACTTTGTGCTATGGATGTATAGAGTTTTTATTTTGTCAGCACAGAATATTAGAGGCCATCGGAACACTTGCTTGGACTCTCTGGGAGAAAGGTATATATACCTACACATTATTTATGATGGTTGGCCAAATAGAAATTGGGCTCATGAATGTGAGGCTCTCCTGGCAATGCCAGGTGTTTTCATGGCATTAAGAAGTAAAATATTTCTGTACAGCATTGCTTTCACTGGCTGGGTGCCTCCTGGTACTACAAGAACTGCCACAGCCCATAGTAATGCACATTAAAATGGTGCCTTTGTGCCTTTGTGAATGACTGTCCAGTTTGGACATGTAATTTCCAGAGCTTCCTAGTCACTGGATAGCCTCCAAATGCTCAGCTGTTCCAGTGGGTGCTAAAAAAATTGAATTTTTGTGATTTCCAGCAAGGACAACACTGTTTAAAAAAAATAAGAAGCCACTCAACTTGCATTTTTGTTTATGTCCTACAAGAAGAAATTTGTTCTCTACAAGTGCTTAAAACCTAATAATTTGTGTTCTGGGGGAAGGTTGTATATCAAGGCTTCATGGGAAAGAAATATATCAGGAAGAATTTTATTTACTCTTTTTTTTTTTCAAAAAAAGGCAAGAGTTTGATTTATCCTGGTAATTCAATGCTCAAAAGCTAAAACCCAATTCCACAGTCAATGGTTTCATCAAAAGTTCCCAAATGTTTCCCCCCTTCCCACCCTGACATGCTGAAGCCGTTGTTGTCTCATTCACTTTGCCTATAACCCAAACCATCAGGCCTTTCTCAGCCAAGGGCAGCCTTTGGAGATCCATCAATGGAGAAAGCCACATGAGAAAGAACAAAGGAGAGAGAATGGCACTTGGATATGTCATTTCTAACTTCATCAGATTTGCTGACTGATGGGAGTAGGGGAGAAGAAGTATCATGCCATCTTTGTCCAGATCTCTGTGTGCTTTGTTCATTTATGAAGATGTCCTGTGTGAAGGAAAAATCTTCCTCGAGGACTCTCAGAAAAAAGATACTAATCTTCTTTTCTCATTTATCTCCTAAGAGATAATAATTTTCTTCCTCCCTCAGGGTGGAGCTGGGAAAAATCAGTTTCATGTTTTTACAATGTTGTATCAAGCAGTCTTTTATTGATAAGAACTCAGTAAAAATCCTTTTTTTT
>VWZN01020612.1:1281912-1294635 GCA_013396955.1 Regulus satrapa | reverse complement strand
TTTTTTTTTTTTTTTGCAGAAATATCTCAGGTACATTTAATCCCAACACATATTCTCTGCCTATAGTCTAATAATTATCTTCAGGTGTACTGGAGCTCGTGCTGTGACTGTTAGCAAATGGGAAAAGTTTTGTTTCACTCAAAGTTTCACAAAGACTTTGAAAATGCTTCAGTTGTTCATTACCCCAAACAACAAACTTTTTTCCAAGTTTTCCACTTTTGTTTTTTTTACACTTTTACACTTTTGTTTCTACAAGTATGTGTGATGGTTGCAACAAAGCAACATGAAGTATTCAGCATAAATTTATCTACTTACAGAGATTTAAATTAAAAAATGGTATTTCCTATACTTGCATTCCATCAGGAATCAATTTTAATTTTTTTTTTTTTTTTAAATGGTGAGACTGAGGGGAAAAGAAAAGCAACAGAGAGGTAGTGGGAAGATGACCTACCCTCTTGCATTGACTGATGGTACCAGGGAGCAGAATGGCCCCATTATTCAGGAGAAGGCAGTCAAAGAATTGCTGAGCTATTTGAATGTGCATAAATCTATGGCACCAGATGGGATCCATCCCAGGGTGATGAGGGAGCTGGCAGATGAGCTCGCAAAGCCACTCTCCATAACTTACCAACAGTCCTGGCTCACTGGTGTGGTTCCAGATGACTGGAAGCTGGCCAACGTGATGCCCATTCACAAAAAGGGTAGGAAGGAGGATCCTGATAATTATAGACCAGTCATCCTGACATCAGTACAGGTAAAATAATGGAGCAATTTATATTGTGTTATTACACAGCAATTACAGGATGGCCAGAGTATCAGACCCAGACAGCATGGGTTTAGGAGGGGCAGGTCATCTTTGACCAACCTGGTCTCCTTTTATGACCAGGTGACCCACCTGGTGGATGCAGGAAAGGCTGTGGATGTTGTGTACCTGGACTTTAACAAAGCCTTTGACTCTGTCTCCCACTCTGTACTCCTGGAAAAGCTGGCAGTCCACAGCTTGGACAGGAGCAATCTTTGCTGGGTTAAGTACTGGTTGGATGTCCAGGCCCAGGGAGGGCTGGTAAATAGTGCTGCAGGCAGCTGGCAGCCAGTCACCAGTGGTGTCCCTCAGGGGTCTGTGCTGGGCCATGTTCTGTTCAAAGTCTTTTTTGACAACATGGATGAGAGTATTGAGTCTTTCATTAGGAAATTTGCAGATGACACTAATCTGGGAGTGTGTGTCAATCTGTTGGAAGGTAGGAGGGCCCTGCAGAGAGACCTGGAGTGATTGGATGGATGGGCAGAATCCATTGGGCTGAACTTTAATAAGTCCAAGGGCTGAGTCCTGAATTTTGGCCACAATAACCCCCTGCAACGTTATAGGCTGGGGATGGTGTGGCTGGCCAGTGCCCAGGTGGAAAAGGACCTGGGGGTACTGATCGAGGGCCCTGCAGAGAGACCTGGAGTGATTGGATGGATGGGCAGAATCCATTGGGCTGAAGTTTAATAAGTCCAAGGGCTGAGTCCTGAATTTTGGCCACAATAACCCCCTGCAACGTTATAGGCTGGGGATGGTGTGGCTGGCCAGTGCCCAGGTGGAAAAGGACCTGGGGGTACTGATCGATAACAGACTAAGCATGAGCCAGTAGTGTGCCCTGGTGGCAAAGAAGGCCAACAACATCCTGGCTTATATCAGAAACAGTGTAGCCAGCAGGAGCAGAGAGGTCATCCTTCCCCTGTCCTGGCACTGGTGAGGCCACACCTTGAGTGCTGTGTCCAGTTCTGGCCCCTTGGTTTAGGAAGGATGTTGAGACACGTGGGTGCATCCAGAGGAGGGCAACAAGGCTGGTGAGGGGCTTGGAACACCAGCCCTGTGAGGAACGATTGAGGGAGCTGGGGTTGTTCAGCCAGGAGAAAAGGAGACCCGAGGTGTCACTCTCTAGAACTCCCTGAAAGGCGGCTGTAGTCAGATGGTGGTCAGTATCTTTCTCCAGGCAGCAACTTGCAGAATGAGAGGATGCAGTCTCAAACTGCATTGGGAAATATAGGTTTGATATTAGGAAGAAAATTTTTACAGAAAGAGTGATTAAATATTGGAATGGCCTGCCTGGGGGGGAAGGTGGAATCACCATCCCTGGATGTACTCAAAAAGAGACTGGATGTGGCATGGTTTAGCTAAGATGTTTGGGGTAAGGGTTGGACTTGATCTTGAAGGTCTCATCCAACCTTGTGATTCTGTGATTCTGTGAAATGTTTATGTGCAGATGATGCAAGTAAACACAAATTCAAGTGTAGGTACAAATCTTCATGAAGGACTAAGGAAATTTGAGATAACTGTTAATCAGGTATTAATTAGAATTTATCTTCAACTCTGTAAAGCCAGAAAAAGACTTGTTTACATGTGACAGAATAGCACACCTTCCAATACCTACCTGTAGCCCCTTAACTAATTTAAGCAAGTCTTGTAAGTTTTGATTGACAGCAAAACCTTGAAATAAGCCTGATGACAGATGACTTGAAAAAGAACAGCAGGCAAGTCATCCTCTGAAATGTTCACTTATTTTACCTGCTGATGTGTTTGCTATTCAAAACCTATAAAAGTTATGGATGTTTTAATGTTATTTAAACACACTAGTCTTTATCTGCTGTCATTGTGAAAAAAATGAATGAACTCATTAGCAAGAGATAAAACCTTTTTACAACACTACTATTTAATTTTATTCTCAACAGTACCTTTCCAATATGTATCATGTGCTGATACAAACAAGAGGTGTGGGAACATTGCTCCTGGGAGTAAAGTGCTCTAGACAGAATATTGGTCGTCTTTGAGAGTAATAAAGACAAAGGAAGACAATATCTAATCAAGGTTTTACTTGGAAATTCTAATAGATTTCTAACTTAATTAAAAACCTTTTAATGAGCTCTTTGTTTTTGATGAGTGCTAAATATAGATATCTGTGGTAGCATGGCCTTAATATTACTGCAGCCCAACTTTCCTATCCCTCCAGTGCATTGGAAAGGGTTAAAAACGTTGCAGCATCACAGAGGTTGATTCAGAGAGAAACTGTAGTGCTTTTATGTGAAAAACACACAATTACCCATTGAAACAGACTGAAACGGTTTTTGCTTATTTGCCCTAATTGTACATATATAGATTGAAGGAAGGTAGGAGCCATTTCCTGCGATGTAGCACCTGAGGGTTTGCCTGGCTGGCTCCTCTGAGCTGTGACACATCCCTGACCAGCCCAGTTCAAGATCAGGAGATGCCAGTTTAGGAAAGCAAGACATCAGAAGAATACAGAGACATTTGCAGAGCTGTATTGACCAGGCTTTAATGGAATTGCAGCCATCATCAGCAGGGTAGGAGATGGCAAACAGACCTCAAGCATCCTCCAGGTCAAATAAAAATCCTTTTGAACTCAGAGGGACTCTGAGGTGTAGGATGATTGTAAGCAAAAGTCTGCAAAAGGGAAAAAAAAAGGAAAAAAAAATTAGAATGATGAATTCTGAATATGATATATGACACTATAATTAATTGCTGAATTTCACTATTGCATTTAGTTAACCAATCCTAAAATCAAGTAAGAATTGTTACATGGCTTTCATAATTTATTTGTATTTACTTAATTGAAGGGTAGTGCATGTGGCATATTCAATTTCTGAGGTTTTTATTTCTCCCCCTATTTTACTTAAAAGTTTGTTCAAATAGAGCATAACTCTTTTGATTCCAATTGGGAAAAACATGCTTAGAAATACATATTAAAATGAAAGTATAATTATAGTAATTTTATTCATTTATATCTTTTGCATTACTTTAAATTATGTTGCACTTTCATAATTTTTATTACCATTTCAATATTTACCATTTAGCAAGTAAGTATAATCATATAAGGTATAAGTCTTTATGTACAGATAGATCTGGTTACCAGTAAATTGTCAGACATCCAAAGAGAATGCTCAAGTCCAATGGACACAGCTATGTTTTCCCAAAATATTAGCTCTGTTCCTTAAAACCATAGGAAGAATAAAATATTACTTTTTTCACACAAGTAAATGCAATCTTAAAATTTTAACTTTAGCATAAAGCACCAAAATTGGCAGTGAAAGAAAAATAAAACTCTTTCTAATGGCTAACTCATTCTGTTCTTATAGAGATTTTCTTCTCATTGTTGGAATAACAAGATTCTGAATAAAGGATCTAAGTAATGCTAGCTCATCTGTATTGGAGCAGATTGTTTACATTTTAGACTTTTTTAATTTAAATAGATTGCATTGCAGATTATTGGATTGGTAGACACCTAGAATTTATCATTCTTAAACCTCTTGAACCTGTAGATAGAAAAGTAATTCATAAAAGGGAAAATAAGAAAATAAGGAAAAGGAAACAATTTACCTCATAATATACCTAATAAAACCAATTTTATACCAAGTGTGATTGTCCAGAACAGGTATTATATGATTTTTTATTTTTTTTTTATAGCACTAATTCAATAAAACCCATACTTCTCTAAGAAATACCTTAACATAATTGAAATAATAAGAAAGAAATTTAAAGGAGTTTTAATGTTGAAGGATGGAGTTAAAAAAAACAGCCTTTGGTAAATTCAGGAAATCATAAGTAATATATGATTTTCCATTTAAAGGATCTTATTGTCTGTTCTATCTCTTCTTAAACAGCAAGAAGGGATAAGAAAATAATTAATTTCCCTATTTATTTGCTGCAAACGGAAGGCCGGTGTGGGCGCGCCAGGGGATGGTTGAGCCACCATGGGCAGGGGGCAGCTTGGGGCTGACTGCATGACAGCAGTCACTGCTTCCATCTTCAGAAAGAGTTGGGAAGACAAGGAGGGAAAGTAGAGGCAGTGCCTTCCCGGTGTCCTGGGAAAAGGCAGGAGCCAGCCAGCCAGCCTTGGGTCCAAGGAGGTGGGAGAGGAGTCGGGGAGCAGGGCCTGAGGGGAGCCGGGTGAGGTGCACTGGGGCGGGAAAAGCAGCGAGCAGGAAGGTGAGGAAAACAGGCTTTGTTCCAGCCTGATCCGCCCCATGAGAAGAAATATTTTGTGAAGTACAGCTGTGAGGTATTTCTCATATGATTTCTGAGGGGGTTTTCTTGTGTGTTTTTTTTTTTTCTTTTTAATTGCTTCTAAACTTGGTGTGCTCAATTCAGCTGCAATTTTCAAGCAAAAACTTTCTCTGTGGGTAGTGAAGCTTGTGTATTAGTCACCTTGAGAGGTTTTAAGCAAAGCTTTCGAACGCTTGTAGCATGGGGATTTTGTTTCTGCTGTGATGGCACACAAGAAAGCTATGGGAGTAATTTTTGGAAAGGCTGTGGAACTCCAAGGGCTAAGGGATGCCTGTGCAAATGTGCTCCAAGGGAAAGGGGAGATAGACCATGTGGAAGACATCCAGCCATGATCAACAGGGATTTTGGATGGGAACAAGAAAGTGTTGTGCAGACAAACTTCTGCAAGATTTTCCAAAAGTGCTATGTTAAGAGATAGCTTAGGAGATGCAAATAAACCTTTGCCTTCAGGGTTGACAACATATACCATACATTAAACATCTTTAATTGTATTTTTTTTCCCACCTTTTTTTCCATAAACACAATTCTTAGGAGAAAAAAAAAAAAAAAAAGAGGGTTTGTATATCTCTGGCTCTTGATGAACAGCCGCCATGGAGGCTGCAGATAGTAACAAACTGAGCTTATAATTTTGTCAAGAAAGAATATTTATTGCAAGGGCAGACAAATGCATGGCTTCTAAGTACTCTCTCTGCATCTCCTGGCACATTTCTTGGGGTAAAAAGCAATATATGGACACTTATATTTAACTGGATTTATAACATTTCAGCAGATATATGACTTTTCTGTGTATGTTCAAATTTGTCTGCTGTGTCCTGCAGGATTTCTTTTCTTGTTTGCTGTCCTTGATATCCTGGCTTGTTTTAAGTGAGGGGCTGAGCAAGATTTCCTTCAGGGGCTTCTTCCCATTGAAATTATTCTGTGGTCACTCAGGTTTCAAAACCTACAGAAGGAGATCTTTACTGAATTTCCAGCTGGGTTGGGAGAGGCTGGTACAACGGGGAGCAACTTTCACTGCAGTGAGGAAGGTGTGAACAAGTTAGAGAAGTATGCTGTGTGGTTGTCAAGATCAAAAGATAAGGTTGCTGTGGGCAGTGTGTGTCCCTCTGGAAGAGGCTGAGATAGCTATGAAAATGCTGGGGAAAATGTCTAAATCAGAATGGTTGACTCATCAGCAATGTAGAAACACACCAGATTTAAAGTACAGCTCATTATTTAAATAAAATGGTCTATAGTGCAACTGATGCAGAAAAGATAAATACATTTGAGTTTATGAAATACTAAGGTCTCACATCTGTCAAAGAGCTATAAAAAATGGCCACAGTAAAAAAACAATTATGGGAATGATGTAATGATGAAAGAATATCTATACTCATGTTTCATCTACAAGAACAAAATTGTTTTTGCAAGCCCTAACTCTGTGGTCCTAACCAGCTCTGAAGTTTTTTGCTGTTCTAATCTAGTATGCTTTTAGATTATTTCAATATTCCATTTGCCTTTCATGAAACTCTCTCTACTCTGGAGTGTCTGTTTCAAAATAGTGAATCCCAAACTCTCATTCCTCTATTTTTGGCCTGAGAGAAAAATCTCCTCAGGAAATGTATAATCTATTCTTTACTTAGTGCAAGGATGGAAAGGTTATTTACCAGATTGGCCACTGATTTTTACTGCCTGTCAGTAAAATTTACTTTTGCAAGCTATTTTAACTGTTACTGCATATTTTATAGAGCTACATTTTTATCAAGATTATTATTGATCTAATTTTACAAGAGGCATGTATATCCATGAGCATTGCTTTGGTGTTCGCATAATTTTAAAAAATGTTCTTAAAATTTATCTGCTTTAATAATAATAGCAACCCTATTAAATCAGTCTGCTGGCAAAGCGCTGATGATGATTGTTTGCCCTTACAAAACTGTTAATAGGTTCACTTAGAATATGTACAGCCTATGGTAAGTGTCCTCTTGTAAGGTCACACTCATCTCTGATTTTTTTTACCTGCAATTTGGAGATACTGTTAATGAGGACAAAAAAATTTATGTAATCAGTGAAAGACTCAAAGAACGAGATTTAGATATCTACCTGTAAACCTCATGGAGCTACACATATAAATTTATCCTTTGTGTTCCTGAGTGATAATAGCCATTAAATTGTAGAGGTCAGTGTGGAGAATACTAAAATGTGTGGCTCAAAATAGCAGTGAATCTACTGTTGCTTCATCCTGATGCATGAAAAGTCATGAATCCTGTGATGTTAACTTGGAGTATCTACAAATTTAAAGGAAATGAGAATTCATTTAATATTTTAAATAAGAGGAAAAGCAATTTCCAATATTTCCAGTCTTTTGTGTCTGCTGTGATTTGTGGTAAAAGAGCCAGTAGAGTCCTGAGCTATCTTGGACCTGCTAAACCTTGTTGACATATTTACAACATATTACCAGGTTAGTGACAGCTGAATTTTTATAAGCCAGCAGAGAAAATTCAGGATAATGGGTCCCAAACCTAATAGCTTTGTTAAGAAGCACCCTGTGTCCCCTATTAGTAAAAATATGTGCTGTGGTTCATCATGGTAGGAAAAAACTGAGAGTTCCTAGAAAATGAATAATTTTTTTCTTTCACCGCCTTCATGTGTCACGAAGAACAGAAATACTATTTATGTAAGGCTAACAGGTACTACAATCTTCTTTTTGATATTTTTAAAGTAAACGAAGCAGCAGTAATTTCTAGTTTATAGAACAATACACATCAAATAAGATTTTAGAATATACTTCCTGAAAACTAGTGAGGATTTTTATTCTTTTTTATAAGGAAATTGTGTGTTTCAAGAGAAACATTGCATTGTGACATATAAAGTACCTGCGGATTATTTCAACACCATTTCCTGATGCAGACATGGTATCTTATTGAAAAGAGGAAAAAAAGCAGGCTGCTGAATGCAGACTGTTGAATGCAGGGTGCACAAAGTTGGGTCCACACCCTGCTGTTATTTCTGTGCTTTTGCAAGTAGCTCTGTGTTACTGCAGGAGTCTTAACTTGTCTTATTTTTTGCTTTTTCCTCTCAACTATGTGGTGGCCCTTATTATCCTCAAATATCACTAGGCTCACAAACATCCATAAAAAGTTGAAGAAGGCTCTAGTTCACAAGGTGAGGTCTGTGATGGTTGTTGTTGTTAATGATGAGAAATCCAAGAAAAAGAAGTGGCAGAAAAATGGGAATTCAAACAGTCCAGGGAGATGACAGGACAGAGACATTGTGAGGTCTTCTCCATCTAATGGTAAGTAATTACTGTACTAATGAAAAATGTGAGTTTTATCTGTGGTATCATCACAGTTTGCAGCCCAGCTACAGAGAAGAGCAATCTTTTCCCTGAGGAGCTTTGATGTTGTTTTTTAGTTTAAATGAAATGCTCATGATCGTGGATGATTGAAGGTTGATTGCCTGAAGCAATAGTTTATTTATTTGAGATCCAGCCAATCCTAATTTGTATATCTTCATGTCTGATAAATTCAAGTCTTAAACCACTCTGTCATTATTGCTCTTCTTCTGGTATAGGAGATAATTCTGACAATAACCATCTTGTGCTCAAGGGCATTATGAAATTTATTCTCTTAAGACATATTTTGGAATTCACGTCTGTGAAATTAGATTAGATATATATCTCTCTGTGGCATCTGGACTAGTTATGCCTTCCCAAAACCATCTTCATGAATTAGAAATCGATTCCATAAGGTATCTGATGCAAAAAGAAACAATTCTAATTATTACCCTATTAATATACATACAGATATAATTTTCTGTTTGGTTTTCCTAATTGAAAAAAAAAAAAATCTCTAATGAAATTTTAATGTCTAAGTGAAGTGGCAACACATGTAACTTTTAATAAGTGGACAATGAAATCCTCTACCAAGTAAAAGAGTAAGCAACCCTAATATTTTACATGTAAACATACCTCACCAACTTTGAACCCTCATTAAGTCAAAACATTTCAGGTTATATATCCAAAATTCATGGACAAGTAGTATACAGTCTAGAATATTGAATGCAAATGGAAGACCCCAAATATATCTGTCCCTATTAAAGACTACTCTTCCTTCTTCCTTGATTGTCAAGCGGTTGTTTTTTCCTTGGTAAATTACAGTGATTATACTTACATCCTTTGCCAGAAAGATAAATAAATAATCAGGCGTGTGGGTGAAAGCATCAGAAAAGCAAGCAGTAATTGTACTAGTGGTAGTATAATAATTCAGCTAGGAGTAGAACTCATTTTCAACATGAGGAATAAATCCAATAGTAAACTTGATTTCAGGTTTTGAGAGCTTCAATAGTCAGAAAAGCCATCCAGATACTCTTCAGGTTCACCATGTTGCTAGTTCATGAAAAATGTAAAAATCCTTGTTTATTGTGCTATTATTAACTGAAGTTTAAGGACTAGAAAGGCCCAATGGAAAAAAAAAAAAAAAAGTGTATCATTATCTTGCTGGAAGGCTGCTTTAATTAAATTCTCCCAACTGAGACCTGGCCCCATTTTTTAAGTGAAGCATGGACTATAATCAGTCACATTAACTTCCAATTTACTTCCCTGCAGATGACCATGAAAGTGAGTGTACCTCAGTGATGCTGTGCTTCAGGTAGGACACTTCTTTCTGAAAGCAGTGGAGCCATCAGTTCTCCCCTTTTCCTGTGAGGCCTGTTCAGTTGTCAGCTGACACAGCAAAGAGGAGGAAAGGATATTGTGTATTGTAGATGTTTTTCAATGCCCACTGTGGTACATACATAGAATTAAACTTGTAAGCTCCTTCCATAGCTTACCTGAAATGCCACTGTACCCAAATACCAGTCTACATATAAAGAACTGCTCCAATGAATCTTGCTTAATGGCACTTATATTTTTCAGTCACCTTTTTATACATTTAGTGAAATCACATGGAAAAAGAAGGGACTGGAGTGAGGACTGAAATACATGCACCTCTGCAAGCATGCCCTTCTGCAAAATTTTCTTTTCTTCTTTTTTTTCTTCTTTTTTTCTTTGTATTTTATTTTTTTTTTTTATTAACAGGGCATCAATGAAGTGCAAAAATAATTTTTCATGGCTTTGGTGATATTGCTATCAGGTGGTTTTACAGCTCCTGGGCTCTCTGGAGAACGTTCCAGGTTAGTTCCAAATGGAGTGTTTTTCAGTACTCAGTCTGAAGACATTCCAAATATTGTTAGCAACATTCTGAGCAAAAAGTTGCTAATCCTCAGGCACCTGTGATTTGAAAAAATGCATTTTTCTCAACATTGTTGTGAGACTGAATATTAAAAAATTGTCAAAACAGGTAAGAAAATGCTCTCAAGAAAAAGAGACAGTTCACTGTCATGATCAAGTTCTATGGGCTACAATCTAGTTCATAAAGAATTGAAAGTTAAATTCCTAATATTTCAGGTGATGGGTTTAAAATGAGCCCATGCAAATTGCTTCATCTTTGTGGTTCATTGTTCCATTGGCAAATTGAAAATAACTACAATTATCCTCAATCCTTAACTTGAAAGGGTCTAAAATAGGACAGAAAACTCCAATGGAAAGATGGTTTTACAAACAATTCACTCTGAATCACTCTCTATACTGTATTTTCAGACTAAAGATCATTTTAGTGTTGGAGTGATTCAGGGTCTGGAAATAACAGTGTTGAAGGACATGCCATCTTGTAAGTGTAGCAAAGAATTCTTAGGAATCCAGGAAAGAAATGGAAAATTGAGCTAACATTTACTCTTTTTTAACTACCAGGACATGGCCTTAGTTCCAAATCAATGATGTAAAATAAACTCCTCCAAAACAGTCAGCTCTGAGAAACCATAGGTACAGTAAGAACATTTTTGCCCTAAAATGATGCTTATCTGAGAGAAATTCCTAGATTTTTTCATTCACCAAAGTTAAGTTCATAGGTTTGAAACCATATTTTAAAATCCTGTGTAAGCCAGAACACCAGAGAAACAAGGAATCACTCAGTGTAACAGCCTGTGAAGTTTGGTTGTTCCCAAGGATATACAGTGCATGAACTGCCCTCAGCCTCCACTGTGAGTCAAACCCAGTCTGGCTGTGGCAGTCCTGATTCAGTGTCCCAGCTCCTGCATCCCTGCATTGCTTGTGCTGAGAGGGATTTAGATCCCCTCTGCCTAATTGAGATCAGAGCCTGGATTTGCCTAAAGAGAGAGAGTCTTTAATACAATACCTGTGAAAGCATGGTTCTTGTTCAACCATCAATCTTTATCCATTTTGAAGGACACCTTATGGATATAAATTATGAGGTCTGTCAAGGGAAGGTTCGTAGATAAATGGGTTCAGTCACTGGATTATTACTTCCTACAGGACTGGCTGCTGAGTAACAGTAAATTGTGGGAACTAAGGAAGTTTTTAAAAGCCAGAGCAGCTCAGCTGCTTTGCTCCTTAACTGACAGCAGCAGATGCAAACCCCAAGGTTATTGTGTCACATGGCAGGTTCAACAAAGCCATTTTGACAATTACAGTATATCTGCAGATTGACAATGTGACAAAATACAGCACTAGTATAAAACTGACATGCTTTGGAACTTCAAAATTTTTTGGCTGTTATGTAGCTGCATGAAAATACAATAAGAAAACCTAAGCCAACAATTCCAAATTAAATAAATAACTCTTGCACTTTGATATCATCCAATGTCTGTGAAGTGAAAGACCCCAGCTTTGACACCTCTATCATTTGTGTAATCTCTTGCCTTAAATTCCCATGTTGTAAAGAGTGTAAAAACCCAATTCTATTTTTTTTATTGACTGAAATGCTTGATAAATCAGCTTTGAGACACACCATCTGAAAAATAAGCTGTATGTCAGTAATTCTCTTACATAGTTGTGACCTCTGCTAGTGACCATTATGTTTGATTCTCAGCCCCATTCCAAACACAGCTGTATGGTCTCTGAATTGTGAGCCAGGTGCTTGTGTGTGGATCTGCTGTTAGATGGGTAATAGTGGAGAATGATCAAAGAAATAAGATCCTTATTGTATAACTTTTTGCCTTACTCACACAAAGAGCTTGATAGTTTCCTTGGATACTATCCAGCATGTAGCTGACAATGTTTTTATTTTCAAATTTTTTTTTTTTTTTTCACAGAAGTGAGTGATATATTCCATTACTTGTTGAGAAAAATCTTGTGTGTATTTCCTAAATTTGTAGTGTCTACTATCGAGATACATTGAGGTGCAAATTAAGTCTCACAAGGATGAAATACCATCATATCAATAATTACTACAGCATCTTACAAAAGGGTCATAGATTTCCTTTGCCATGAATATGTCTGGACTGAGGTAACCTGGATCATAATGTCAAGGACAAAAGTGTATTCTCTAATGAATCAGTTCATCACTATATGTTTATCTAAGAATTTTGCTGAAACAATATTTTTTTCTTTCATTCTTCAGAAGTTTGGCCCAATCATCACCTACTAGATTCAAAGTCAACAAATACAGGCTTCATGAAGGCCACATTCTGACCAAAGGTATCAGATACTTGAAAAGGAAATCAGAAAAAAGCATTTTACATTATCATTGCTTACGTATTTGTATGGTTGATCTTTGATCTATTGTAGTGGCTTGAAAACAAATCCTGTTTTTAGAAAACTGCAGAATTCCTAAAAAAAAAAAAAAAAA
>VWZN01020612.1:1252299-1281879 GCA_013396955.1 Regulus satrapa | reverse complement strand
AAAAAAAGCTTCTTTATATTCAATTAAATCAGAAGTCCAACCAATTTTTTCTGTTTGTTTGTTTTCTGCAGATATTTTCAATCTGATTTATTGTTTTTCTTTAAAACTGGAAATATATCTCTGAATTAATATCTCTGTAGAAATTTCTTGATGGCATGCATAGTGCTCAGATAAAAGACAGAGGTGTTCTTTCTCCCCATTTCAAATTCCTTTCAAAAATTGCAGCAGAATTAGGTAAATAAGCAGGTGCTGTTACTACTTTCCCTATACCTTTCACAATCACCTTTTGTTGTTTCTTCCTATTCAGTTGTTTCAGGAAATATTGCTTCATCTGTAGCAGCTTACCATAAACATTATTATTATTATATTATATGAGGGGATACTTTCTTTTTCAGATTCCAATTGATTCTTGTCACCATTTTTACATGACTTGTGGATTTCTCCCACTTTAACTTCTCTCTCCTAGATGTGATGAGACATTTTGTCCCTGAAATTTGTCCTAATTCCATAAAAGCAGGAAAATAAATGTTCGAGCCCACAACATAATCCATGTTTTCAAAATTATAGTGAGTCGCCCACCTCAGTGACTCAGCCAGTGGGTAGCAGCAGAGTCATTTCGAGTGGCTGTTTTTCAGATCAGTGATTGCTTACCACATTTCACTGTGGGCTGACTTTCTTTGTGTAAAAGGTATATTTTAGATTCCAGAGGGGGGAAAAAAAAAATTTCAAAAATTAAGTATCATTAGTCTTATTCCTGAAGAATCAGAAGTGCTGTTGCATTCATATTGTTAAGCCCTGAACGGTGGCACAGATGTAACAAACTTTGCTTGTTCCCTGCAAAATCCATTTGTTAAACAGGTGGAAGACCTGGAAATGAAAGTAGAATCCTTGTGCATGGATATGTATACTTTGATAATCAGCCTAAAACAATGTGGAAGTGGTAGAAAAAGTAAGAAACATATTGAGTCTTATTCAGTTGTATATTTTTTTAATAATATTCATATGTCCAAATATGTGTTGTATTTTTTTATAATTTCTTTTGACTGGCAGAAATTGTTCTTTTAAGAAGATAATAGAAAACCTGGTAGCAGAATTTGCAGAGGGCTTGTATTAGCACATGGAAGACTTATGTAAGTTTTTCCTGGCCCCTATAAGTATAAAAGCCCACAAAGTTCTTTTTCATACTGGTCTATTTTAAAGTGTATCAATATAGCATGGAATAATCTCCCTGGAGCTGTAGAAGGTGCTCTACTTTAGAGCCATTAAGCAATAGCCAGGAAGCAAGAACACCCCTGGTGTGACTAATGACAGGTTTCTAATTGTTTATAAATAGATGATGTATTTATGTAGGAATTACTTTAAATGCAGCACCATGTTCTCTGGCCTCCCCAGGATGCTTCTTGAAGACTTTAATAATTCTTACATAACAATAATTTCTTTTTGACAAAATCTTTTTGGTGAGGAACATTTTCACAGCAGGGAAGGCAGCTGCCGGCTGCATTTTCACCAGGGCTGAAATTTAGGCAGACCACAATTTGACTGTAAAATTACAGTTGCATATACGTATGGATGCAATTATTGTCTCTGGGATGATGAGATCCCTCATATGTGGATACAGTTATATAGCTACATAATAAAGTAGTCTTAATTACAGCTGTTCACATGTACAGAATGAAAAGTGTTAACTCCAGACTGACCTTTAAATAAAAAATACCTGCCGCTTTCATTTCAATATTGAATTCACCTCTACTAGAGCTAAATTCCACAGAAAATAATCAGTGATGAACTTTGACTTAGAGGCATTGTTGCATTTGTAGGCCTAGAGGATTTTGCATTAAATATTTCAGTCTGTGATCCTCAGATCCCTAAATTTCTTGAAAAAGTAGGAGTCCTGATGTACTTTCCACAGTGGTAACAGGAATATTGTTTTCTTGAAGTTGAAGGGCACTGAGAGACTTTTTTCAGCCTTGATAGTGAGGAGAAATGGAGAGGAACACCTTCAAATATTCTGTTCCAAGGTATATCTATCATATCTGTGTATGATGCTGAAACCATGGAGAGAAATGTCAAGATCTCTCTTAAAGTGTACTTTAACCAGTATAAATCTGCTGCTACTCGTGTGTGATTAAAATACTTGTCCTTTTGTGGACATCATATGCCACAGGGAATGACTCTTTCCATATGTAGTCTCCTCTTTTAACTGAATATTGAAATCTTGGAGTTGTGAGCACCTGCTCCTAGGATGACTATAATGATTTTGTAATGTTTCCCTCCCTGAACAACTTAAATATGATCTCATTTTTTACTTATTTTCTACTGCTGTTTTGACAGGTTACTATTAGATTGCCTGACATACCTGATGATAAGATGATGATTCACTCGCTAATTATTTTGTGAAATAATAATCATTTGTACTGAAATTTTATGTTCCTGATTTCTATTTGAGGATATTTCTTTTGTATTTATTTTCCCCTCCAGTTGAAATGATATATGAATTTCTGACAATGACATAGGAAAGGCCTTCACTTCTGATGTGATGAAAATATGGTGGTTGCTTGCTTGGGAAGGACACTCAGCCTCTGCTGTGAACTGGACTTTTTCCTTGTTTAGGTAGCATCAGTGTCTCCTCTTTGGAACAGAACAGTTGTGCTAATTTTTGTTTAATGCATGTTTACAGAATGTCCAGAGATTTACCTAGTGCCCACAGATGTCAGTGGAAATGCTTAAATCAAGCAGGGCATGCACAGAGGTCATGTATCATTCTTACTTTTAAAAGACATTAATAATATCTTTGATGAAGCCATATGTGCATTTGCAAATATTACTTTTAGCTGACTTTTTTCAAACTGAAAAAATCCCACAATATTACAGAAGCTTTGGATTTATTTTAGTTTGAAAGCAATGCATGAATTCAGTAATGTTAATTAAAGAATAAGTATTAGCAGATTTTAGCATTCCTAACATGCTTTGAGGATTGATTAATAAGGGTAATACTTAAATGGCACAATGGAATCATTTTCAACATCATTACCTTGTTCCTTAAAGAAGTCAAGCTTGAACCCTTGGGATTTGGCATCACTTTGTAAAACAACATTACCAAACCCATCCGACTTTCTGAAGGACAAAACTTTTAAAATTATCAAGGCATTTGAATGCATTAAATTGAGAAGTGATGCAAAGTAGAAGGAGTGACTTGAGGAGATCAGGTTTAGAACAATTTGAAGGAGAAAACAAAATGTTCTTCAGCCTAGGAAAACTATATAAAAGCTCAAGTTCCCCCTAGATATATGATGGGAAGATTGACATGGCATCGAGTAAATCAGATAGTAAGTGTAGCCACTAGAGCTGCTGATGAAGTTACTTATCTGATCTTATAATGGACTAAATAATAATAAAATAGGAGTATCATATGTATGCTATAACTAATAGCAAATGTAAAATATATAAGATAACATAAAAATAGACACTCAGAGGGAGGCGCAAGGTAACTAAGAGACAGCCTCTCTGGTTTGATGTCATAAAATCATTACATGTACATCCCACAGGCACCCTATTAGATGCACTGCAGCAACAAAATGAGACCAGCAATTTCCAGTTGTCTCCTCATGACACCAAACCAAACAAGCTTATATCTTCTGTAAAACAAGCTTGACAAAATTTCATATGGGAACTTTATACATTCCCTGAGATCTTCATATATTTCCTGAGATCTGTCCCCAAAGAAAAGAATCTTCAAATTGGATGGGGTGAAACCTGAGATGGATTTGAGCTTCTCTATGACCCCTCAGGACTGAGGAGCTTCTGCTCAGAACTCAGGAGCAGGATGATGAGCAACGTAGGTACTGTTAATGCTGAACACTGAGGGTGAGGTGTGGCTCCCTCCACAGCCAGCCCTGCAAGGTTTACAGCTTTGGACTTGACTCCTAAGTGTTGTGTTTCATTTTGGGTGGGGTTTTAATATGGTTTAATCTCAACGTGTAACAGTTTGAACATTTAGATTTCTAACTCCATTTCAGCCGTCTGTTTGCTTGTTCCTGAAGATATTAGCTATAAAACACAGTCCTTTGTCATGATTTCATTTGACATAATTTTCTTACAATCATAGTGACCTCAAAGCAGCAAAATAATGGCAAGAGAAACACAGGACTGCCTCAGCTCAGGCAGATCAAAAGTATATGGACTCTCTGTGGGAAGGACATAAGTGTTGATTCTCAACAGGTCTTTGGTAGCCCTGCTGATATTACCCTTTTCCTGGTTGCTGTAGAGGAGAGCAAGGACTGGCCAGGCCACTGCTGAAGCAAGGGTTGTTGTTTCCCAGGTGCAAGTGGTTGGTGTTGATAGGATTATGAGCCCCAGCAGAAAAGGGATCAAGGGAATGCTTGGGATGTACCTAATTGCTAGAAAGACTGAAAGAGCCTTCCCCAAGAAAGTGAATTACAGAAATTAAGTGGTTCAGGTAATTTAGGTTGTCAGGAAGAACAGTGCTGAATAGGAAAGAAACCTTTGATTTAGGAAGGGTAACTTTTGTCAGACTGGAAAATATATAAATCTTTCATTTCATTTGGGGGATTAGGCATAAGATGGGGAATGAGGTCTTGAGAAGTTCTGGTATTTTCTCTTTCTCTTCTTTTTTCTTTTTTCCTTTTTTAATGTTTCCTAAGCTAAGATCAGCTTTCTAAGGTCAGGCTTCACTAGCTTATGGGGCATATTTTATTTTTTTTTAGGCTTTGAAGTGAATCCTTTCAACCTGGATAGACTCATCTCACATCTGCTGAATATGCTTCATGCTTCTGCTTTATTCTTACTTATGTAGCTTTTCTCAAGAGACTAATTCAATAGATGCTATAGAAACCACAAAGGTAGTGGTTTACCACCAGTAGGAAGAAGGAGTTTGTAAAATAAGTTGTCTGGTGTGTAGAGAATACCAGAAAATAGGATTCCTAAGCTGACATCATAAATAAAGGTTTATAAAAAATTACATAAATGAGGAAAATAGAGTTATTATAAAAGGACTCTAGTTTAAATTTTTCACGACACTTATGTTAAAGAAGCAGCCTGAATTTTTTCTCACTTACTGTCTTTCACATTTATATGGTTGGCAAAGTGACTGCAAGCCTATGCTAACACTTTAGATATATTAAAGCTGACCTGCCTGTATACCATAAAGTTCTCTTGGTTTAGATAATCACAGCAGGTCTATTATATCTCCTGTTGTAGAAACTGCATCTGGGACTTGGCCAGGTAATCCTAAAAATCACCCATCCATGACAATTAAAAAGGTGGCACAGCAGAGACAAAAGGGAGTAAAATAAATAGCCCTTGAGGCGTCACCGTGCAGTCTGTATCTGGGCAGTCTGGAGAGCAGGAAGGCTGGAAAACAGCCTGGCGTCTTTCTGAAGCTGTTTTAATGTCTCTGATTTATAGATCTGTTATTTTGTTTAGAGGATGGGAAAGAATAGCAGAGTAAACATGATGGAGAGGGCATCCACTTAAGGCTAAGGTCAATTACTCAAGGGAATAAATGTGCACAATTGCACACCTGATAACTTACAGCATAAATAGACAGCTGATTTATATCATGAGTCTTTAACTGCAACCCTTTTATACAAACAATTATAATAATAGGAGGTTGATTATTTGCATTTGTTCCAACTACTTGTGATGATCATCTTCACAGAGACACAGGAGAAAAATAGACTACTGTTCTCTTTGGCAGATATCTTCTCTCATTAGATGGTAACTGGCATTGTGGATAAACCTTTTAAAGGTTAGGGCAGACAAACACTTTAATTATGCTTGGTAAGGTTTTAATTCCCAGATGTCTAGATGAGAAAATCTTCTGGCATCTCAAGTCATTGAATTAAAAGCACCTCTCTGTCTTGCTAGTTCAATGACTTTTTATTAGCAATGATGTTTTACTGCTCTTCTCTATTCTTAGCATAACTACAGTAATTAAGAGGCAATTTAAAAAATTCGGTGTTGGAACTCGCCTTGATATGGAGTTTACTGATCTTGGGAAACTGATGTCTGTCAGAAAAATTGGATGCCCAGGACCCTTGTTCCAGGTCAAAATGATCACTGTTGCATGGCACCAACAGCACCAGGCAGCACGAGTCCAACTCTGGAGAGAAATCTTAGACAGGATTATCCTCTTGCTGAGTGTTTTATTTACTGTGTGGATTTTGGGGGCATGAGGACATGACAAGGGACTGTTGAAAGGGAAGAGTGACTGCACAAAACTAAAGCAGTTTTCAAAACTCAGAATTTTCCATCGTCCAGAGGAGATACATTTTTACTTCCTCTACACAGACTTTTCAATATCTCTGGGCTGCCTAAGTCTAAATCTATATCTAGATATGAAAACTCCCATGCACTTGAATAATCTTACAGATAATTTCCACAAAAAATATGAAAAGGTGACTTAAAGCTGTTTGTAGATAATAACACTTTATTTATATTTAAACTTAGTTTAAATTAATTTTATATTTATTTATTATTCTTTGCAAATAAATATATGCATATATTTCCCTGATCTCTAGTTTTCCTGTTATGCCACTGATTAGTATGCCTGAATTTTCTGTACTGTTTCCCACTCCTCTTTTCTGATTTTGGTTGATGTGAGCTGTAATTATTAGTTTTGTGCATAGAAGTGTCAGTCTGGATTTTCCTCTTCTCCCAATCTGGAGAACTTCAGTAGTTATTAGCTAAGCTCATAATACAATAGCAAAACCTAGTTAAGCTTCATGATATGGTTCAATTTTATCAAACAACTTCTGTGACCTCACTAAACTCAGTGTCCATACTTCTCAATAAACTATAAAGGAAATTAGGTTTGTATTCAGTATTTATTTCAGCAATTATATTCCTCTGAATTCTGCAAAAAATACTTAAAATGTCTGAATTTGAGGGTACTGTTCCAATTGTAAAAAAAAATGTTTATGGATGTGGAGGTATTTTCAGAGTTTAGTCCAAAAGTATCTTTTTAATTAGCAAACCTAGCCTAAGGTCCTTACCTTCAGCAATCCCAGGGATGGTATTCCCACAAAGGCAAGTGATTAATGCCATGGAAAGGGGCAGCAAAAAATTGCCAAGTTCATCTTTCTCCATTAAGTAGCTGTCACATATTCAGCTCTGTTCTTTTTAGCCAGTGTCCCCTCTTTATGGAGCTGAGGACCAGCAGGGCACAGGGATGTAATTTTTCCTTTGGGGTCTCCTTACTTTCTGTCTTCCTGAAACACTGTAAATTACCATGAAACTACTTCTTGGTCATTGGAGAAGGGAAATAACCTGCCTCTCCAAACAGGATCAGTGCTGTTAGGAGAGTTATTTTCTGACCTTTTAAAGTGTGTCTCCAGTCTGATATTTAAAGGCCTTCTTGAGGAACTTTATTTATGCTCGGTCTATAAAACAAATTAGTGGTGTGAAAGTGTATAGCTCTGTGAATTAATAAATTACTAGTAGTAGAACATGGGTTTGGACCAGAATTTTTCAAAAGGTTCTATTTTAATAATAATTATTTCATATTTTAAAAATTTCACCATATGTTTTTCTGTGTGAGAAAATTAGAGAAATAGGTGGTTAACTAATGCTGCTTTAACCTGCTATTAACTCCAGTACAAAATTATGCCTGTGAAAGTATAAATAATCTGAGTCTTGTTTATACAGTTTGAAAATCAATAGGTTCTTATACTCCATCACTAAACATATGTTTTATATTGTCAGAAGATATGTATTCTAATATGAGCAAGAGATAGAAGCAAGATCATAATTTCTGAAGAGATCGTGGATGTAATTTCAATAGCAGATTAGCACATTAATACCTGTAAAAAGGCTATCCCTTGCTTCAGCAGATTGTGCTCAGTTGTAAAGATAAAATATGTTTTCACAGGTCTTTTTCAACTCAAATTGATATGAACTGTGTTAACCTGTGCCTTGCCCAAGATACCTTGCCTTTCTACGTGTGAGACCATCATTCATTAAAGCATTGGATAATGCCTAATAATGACGGATTGAGGGCAGGTCCAGAACAGTGCTAGCCAGAGGGTGAACATAAACAGCTTTATTACAGGCTTGGAAATAGTTGTTAATGACCTCCCACCCCCCTAAGGAAAGGGAATTACTTGCATACTTTGTACTTTTTTCCATGCAACCCTTAATACAAGAGTAAAAGGTCTTGCTGTTTCTCAGTTTCGGCAGCACTAATAAATGGAACTTTACATCCATTCTTGTCTCACAGCCACAGATGATGTGTCACTTTGGCAAAGCAGACATATTTCTCACTCATCTAGCTCATCCCTCATGAAGAACTCAACATGTGTCAGGAGCACAGCTCAGAGCCTGGGACTGCAGGATGGGAAAGGTCACAGAGTTAAGCGCAGTAATGCAAACTAACAGGCTGCTACATCTACCTGCTGAAATTCCTACCCAGAACACAGGGAAGCAAGGAAGGGCTGCAGTTTACAGCCTGTGAATGGGAAAGTGTTAAGCTAGCACTCACTGGAGATGGAAAACACCTGTCTCTTTCCTTCCTTTTGAGGGGGTCTCCTGGGACACGTGAGTCAGCCTCGCTCAGTTGAGTGATTCCTCAGACAGTGTTCACCCTGCTGAAGAAGTATTTTCAAAAAATGTAAGGAATGTGTTGCTCTGTCTCCAGAGAGCAAAATCAAGGGAGAGATCTCTTCTGTGTAGTTCACTGACACACTAGATTTGGTTTCAGAGAGGATAAACACTGACAAAGAAGAATGAGGGAGAGAGAGAACTTCGACAGTTTCCTCTGTATTTTATATCCAAGTGCCATAATTTAATGTTTAAATAATTGTGGATGAATAGGATATGGACCACAAAATGTTGCTTGCTATTCTTACATATCACCTTAGAGTAAGCAGCTGAGCTCTGCAATCAAAAGACTGATTGTAATCAGAGGCAGTATTGCGGAATCTCATCAGATTTCTAGTTATGTCACTTTTTTTTTCTCTTGTCTTTTCTTTTTATTTTCACTTGTCATTTGAAGAAGGCTTTGAGGGGAAGTCAGTAGAGTCAATTTATTTCAGCTTAGAATCATGCCTTTAATCTCAGGGGTTCTGATTTTAGAATTTTTTTCCCATCATCTCCATAGTGTTTTATATTATGAATTATTTGGATAGAAATTCTCAGGCTGACTATGCACACAGTATTCGAGGTAATATTATCAATTATTATTTCTTTCTTGAAACCACTAGGCAATGAATAAAGAAGATGTGCCATGTTCCACTTTGAAATCAGAAGGTTTCTCAGTACAGAAAAAAATGGCTTGAAAGAGTTGTGCTTAAAGGCGTTTCAAGGGCCTTAAAAGGGGCCTTATTTCTAAATCAGCATTCTTGGAGGGATGAATAAAAATAGTTGGACATTTGTCTTAGAACAGATATAATTCAGTTATAGCTTCACAACTGTTATTCCATGTCATTCTAGACTGCCTGGAGAATCTCACTTGAAATTAATAATGCATACAATACTATTGGCACAGAAGAATGGATTTAGAACAAAAAACATGAGTTGAAATTCAGTTTTTCTCAAAAAGAAAAGATGTTGCTTTCTCTGGGAAGGAAAACATTTATCAGATGTATTTTCAAGGTAGATTTGTTCATTACTTGTCTCATATCAGCACAGCACTTCTGTTTTTCTCTTAGTACATTAAGAAGCTGGATTATAGAAATGTAGATGCACTGTGAAGGTCTGAGAATAATTTTGCCCTTAGCTTAACGCTGCTGACCCCTTCTTCAAATGGAGCCCACTGTTAAAATGTCTTATTTATGCAGTTAATACAGTTCAACATTATTATGTGATGCTGTTGACCTGAGTGCAGCCAGCGTCTGTAAACTAGGCTTAGAGAACTTGTATAAATATGCAGTGAGTAATGGCAAGCATGCCTTAAGCCTATGCCTTCACGAATTCTATGAATTTTCAATGTGCTAAGTGTAGTACAATTTATTTGTTCACAGAGCAGGGCAAAGCTTTGGAATCTAAAGCTGTTGATATGCTTTGTTTGAAATAAGAAAGTGCAGTCAAAACAAACAACTGGTGCTTTAACAGGAATGCACAGAGGAGCAGTCACATCCACTCAGAGTCACGCGGGCTTTTCCTCCTCACACACTATTAGCTCACCCTTGCCTCAGAGAGTGGTTTGCTACTCCCAGCATGGAAATGCAGCCGTGGCTCCAGCAGCACACTCTGCCTTTCACACTCCAGAGTTCCTTTGCAATGTTGGGTTGTGCAAAAAGAGGTACTCAGCTCTCTGCCTCATTTCTTCATACGTGGCAATACTTCTCTCCTCTGTAGAATAATATTAATTTCCTGAATGAAAGAATTTTAGGAATATTCCTCCTATCTTTTCATCCCTATTTTTTTCCACTATTTCACAATGGGACATATACCTTGAAAACTCAGCATAATTTTAGAATAATGTCTCTCTTGATGGGATCTATTTTTAGATATCTTCTCATCTTTAAAAAGGCTTTCAGGAAGAAGCAACTGAACTCAGACTAGATGGAGCCAGGATTCCAGAGCAGGAACTAATAATCCTGAATTTAACCAATAAACTCTGCTTTTGCTTGACAAAGTTACGACCTTTGTTTCCCAAAGAAAGCAGTTGGGCTTTATATTAGTAGCAGCTGAAAACTGCACAAAGTCAGTGATTTCAGTCTGAAATCTCTGTATAACTATATCAGCATTTTTATGAAAATATAGCTTTGCCCATCTATGGCTGTTTTTTCATCTATCTCTACTCATTGTTAATAGAAGCAAGAAAAAAGATTAAATAGATGACTTCTTAGTAAGGCCAGGACCACGTGTTCTGTGGCAAAACTTTTCTTCCACAGGGACAAAAAGTGATGTGCATCTAACAGAAAAGCAGACACATGAAGATACATTTTGAGGAGCACCAAGAACAGCAGGAAGAGAGGAGTACCAAGTCTCTGACAATTGCAGAAATTACTCCTGGCAAGATATTAAAACACTTTAGAGGGAAATCTAACTGATTCACTGAAGGTAGGGAAGAGATAAAACAAGGAAAATCAGAGATCAGGGAGAATTCTTTTCTAAAGTTCACCAAAGTTCTGCCTGTATCTGGATACTCTGTTTTACTTCCCATCACTTACAGTCAACCAGGTGATGTTCTGGAGATAAAAGGCAATGCTGCTTCACATCTGTTGGGGACCTGTCTTTTAAACAGGGAAATGATTCAGTAATGTTAAAAAAAAAAAAAAAACAAAAAAACAAACAAGATAATGAGTAGTTTCTATGGCTATAGCTTTCTAGTTTATTTCTAAACATTCTTCACCTTTACACTTTCCTTTTCTTCATTCTCACTTGAGAGCCCCAAGAAGGAATAGAATAACTTGTGACTGTCTCTTTGAGTTGATGACTTCAATTTAGCTCAAGCAATAAATAGGTTACAACAGACTGTAAATCACATGTAAAAATCTGTAGATGAGAGCTGTGACCAGGAAGGGTGTGCTTGCAGCTCTCATTTAAACCTACAGTCTGAGAGATGTCTGGAACTACTGCTGCTAAAAAGCAACACCTCCAGAAACAAAAGGAAATGGGTTGGTAGGCACATGCCCAGCTGACTTCAACATCATAAAAGGAATAATTATAAATCGTTATTCACTCGATAGCAGCAAAGTTAAGCTTGCTATAATACCTTTCATCTGTCTGAATGTGTAGTTTATAATGGATTACGTGCTGAACGGAGCCTGAGAAATACCCCAGGAAGCAGAGCAATAGCTTACAAAACAACCATGAAATCAATCTGTAACCTGGGGGGAGTTGAGATCTTTTTTAACCAATATAATTGCACTTTACAATAATATACACTCTTCTAGAACAAGGCATAAATTCAATTCACCTAATTTTAAATACTGTTTTTACAATTCTCCTATGCTATTTTCTAATTATTTCAGGTGAAACTAATAAAAAAATATAAAAAAAGAAAAATAGTAACTCCAGGAAAAAAGTAAATAATTGAGTCTAGCCTAGCATGAATAACTAAGCTGAAAATGACTGTAAACTGAGAAGAAAAAAGATTTGGGAAAAATCATCTTTTGTACTTGAAGTCAGGCAATAGAAACCACAGTGGATAATTCTATGCTATTGTTAGGCAGGCTCTACCTGACATCAGGAATAGGATTTACTGTGGTTGAATAGAGGGGAAATCCTGATGTATTACCTTCTAAATGATGGTCACATCTGATCACAAAAGCCAAAGTGGGATAGTGCAACCAGATCACAATTCCCTCTAAGATTCTCTAGTCTTAGAAAATATTTTCTAGTCTCCCTAACCCTAACCCTGCCCCAGGCAGCAGACTAAAGTTGGGAAATTAAGGCTGTGAAAAGTCAAAAGAATGAGAATTGCTTACAAGGCTCGAAGGTTCAGTCCCATGTGAGCCATTTAAATGTTGTCTGCTTATTACACGCCAGGGAACTCTTCTTACTCTCCCCCATGGTAAAAATCCATCTTAAAATATTTCAGTCAGAAGTGAAGACCCTCCTCTTGCCAGTGCCAAGGAAAGGAGTAAAATTGCTCTGAAGACTTATGTGACTCCTTTAATTCTGTACCTATTCCTCATCATCTTTCAAACCATCTGAAACATCTTTTTCAGGCTTTTACTCAATCTGAAAAAAAAAAAAAAATAGAAAAGAAAAAAGGATTTAGTTGTGTAAATGTGGAGCTCTGCAGGTTGATGGGCTTTTCTTAAGTTTTAAATAACGTCTATCTCAAAGAATTTTATTATTAATAATATACTAGGAAATTCACACAAAACAAGCAAAGAATTGATTTGGAAAAGTAGACATTTCACTTTTCATCCATTTGGCAGCAATGCTGAGTGCCTGTTGGCCCCCATTTAAATTTCTGTCAGGAAGGAGCAGACAGGAAAGCAGATCATGGATGGTAGGTGTTCATAGCTACATTTGACCTAATAATTTGTCCCAATAGTGACTCTGTTACCTGTCTCACATGCATTTCTCCACACTTTTGCCAGCTGATGGCCTCAGTCTGTGATCACAGCTATGTCTGTCTTTTTCCATTTTCCCACATCAGAGGTCTAAAACACACTTTTAATCCCCTCTTATTTGCACCCCAGGTGTTTGTTTCTCCTTTTCCTAAGCCATTTCCCTCTGCCCCAGACATCCCTTTACGCAGTGTCATTGCCATTGTTTCGTGCTCCTGAGCTCATCCTTATTATTTCCATGTAGTTTATCACCTTTGGGTTGCTCCACTTTCTTCTACGGTGTGGGATATCTCCTGCTCCTCTTAGCATTTTTCCCCTGCAGTCACTCCATCAGCTGTGTTTGTCTGGCCTGGGGCTCAGGAAATTATATCTTCATATCCTTTCTGGCCCAGATGATCTCGTCAGTTTTCAGTTGAAAGCATTTTCTAGAGAAGTACAAAAATCATAGTAAATAAATAAGGGATAATGAACAAGGGATAAATCCCATGTCATTAAACAATTATATGATCCACTAAAGCAATAAGAAATATCATCACTATTAAGGAATTACTGTGATAATGCAACTGAGTAAGTATTTATTTAATATTTGCTGTTTGTCAATGATTGGTTATCTGAACTTATGAGGTTTTTTGCCTTGGGAAGGGCCAAACAGAAACAAATAGTTTTCATACTGATGGAATTAAGAAAAATAGAGATTTATCTAAGAAACATTCAATTATTCTAGACAGTAGTTAGTAAGGGATTAACTTTTGAACAATGTAATCAAAATAAAAATAAATAAAGCAATCAAATTTATCATAAATGACCAAAAAAAAGTATCTCACACAGAATTGTAAGAACCACTGAAAGTCTGAATTTTTTATCAAAGAGATAAACCTTTAGGCAAAGATAGGACACTTACTAGAACAATTTGTTTTTCATTAGCCTAAATCTGACTGACCTGTTCATCTGTTTGTGTCCTACATAATATCCTGTTAGTATGTACAGATGCAGTATTAGCAGAAGAAATTATATTGCCTCTTTGAACTTCAGAATTCTTAGTACAAGTCAATGAAAATTATCAAATTCTCCAGAATCCTACCTGGCAAGACTCTCAGCTGTCTGGAACATGCTCCCAGGTAATATACTGCATAAGGTACCAAATAATAGGTTTAAAATCATAAAGAATTTCTTCCAAGGTAGCCAGGAAGACTTTAAAAGCAAGGAATTATATGATTTGATAAGGTATGACTGCTGAAACAGCTTAGAGAGATTATAAAAGAACAAAAAAGTCTCAAAGCAACAGTAGTACTTTTGACTTACAAAATCTTGGACTAAACTTGGTCTGTCTGCATCTTTAAGTTCAGTTGCTGTAAACATCTGTTCCAATAGGCAATACCAGTCTGTTCTAATTTTCCTTGTCTAGGGAAAATCAGCGTGGTGACTTTGTACATTGAGTATTCCAAACCCATCTATACAGGTTTGGGTAAAGAAAAATGTGAAATTACTTTTCTTACAAAATTAAACCAGTATTTTTCAGGGGAAGTGTTTGCTGAGATGTTTCAGCTATCCAAAAGTAAATTCACTTCCCCTTCAAGCTCTGTATAAATAGCCAGGTAAATAACAGCCAGTTTCTCAATCAGTAGATCTCAAATAAAATTATTCTTAAGTGTTCATCCCATTGCAAAGCTTCTTGTATATTTTGAGACTCCTACATACAGATGACATTCAAAATTTATTGCAAAACTACTCCTATTATCTACACCTAAACTTCAGGCATAGATCCAAAATTCATTGTCTCATCTTACACTGTTGTAAATTATCATTATTCCATTTTTGTCAGTCCTTAGTAGTCAGTACTTATGGCTAAGAATTTGTCCATAATATATTACATTTTGGATACTACACAGGTAAGCAGTAGATGTTTTTTGTTTAGAATGCATTGGAAATATTCTGAAAATACATAGTTGTAGCAGGTGTTGAAAGAGTGTTCCAAGGCTGATGGAAATCTCTAGCATGTTATGCAGACCTATTTGTAACACACATTTATATTGTCACTAAGAACGGCTAACAGACAGAAGAGAAGGACTATACTGGATTTTTTTTTTCATGGAAATTCCTAGTAATTCAAATGAGAGGAAGCACACATGTCTTTATCCTGTTTGTTTTATAAATATGTGTCTTGTAATAAACCCCAGACCATTTAGACTGTGAGACCAAGCAGCCAAGGGCATTACAGCAAAGTCAGCACTCCACTAACATTTGCCAGGAGATTTTATAAATGCTATGGTAAACAGCCTAAGCTCTATACCAGTATCATCTTCCTTCCAGGCTACTGGAGCAGCTCCCCAGGGCCACTTGTCCTCTAGGAGTGCTTACTTACTTCCCTTCTGCCAAACTCAAAGATAAAAAGATATTTCTTCTCTGTCCTTAAGAGCATGAAGGATTTTGTCAAGAGCCATTTCTTATTGCAGGTGTTTGCTTTGCCAGGGCCAGGGCCATGCTCCTGTTCATGTACCTGAAGGGTCCTGGCACTGCCCCCTCAGTGGTGGCTGATTCATCTTCCAGGCTTACCATCACCCTCGGGCTGAGGCAAGGAGCCTGAGGCCTACTTTGCAAAAATGAAGGCAGCCTCAATACAATGCAGGGGGGGAAATTATCTCAGGGAAAAAATGCAGATCTTGGTAAAACTTGATCATAAAAGTATAGAATCATTTTGGTTGGAAAAGACCCTTAAGATCATTGAGTCCAATTGTTCAGCCAGCACTGCCAAGTCTGCCACTAAACCTGGTCCTAAGGACCACGTCCACATCTTTCAAATACCTCCAGGAACAGTGACTCCACCGCTGCCCTGGGAAGCCTGTTGCAATGACAACCCCTTCAGCAAAGCAGTTTTTCCTAATACACAATGTAAACCTCCCCTAGCACAGCTTGAGGTCTTTTCCTCTCATCCCTTCACTTATTACTTGATGTTGGTTATTTTTCTTGTTACAATTACAATAAATGGGGAGGTGGGAATATTTTCTATTATTACTATTTTATATTAGTACTTCTTTCATAAGACTGAAATGCTGCAGCATGCATGACTGTGAGTATGAAGGATGGGATCCTAAAGAACTAAGAGCAGGAAGATTTGTATTCTCTTCAAAGCAGGCAATATAAAGCCAGAAATGAAAGTTAAAAGTTTAAAATTCATTGATCCACACTGTAAGGTCCATCTTTTTTTAGATGAAACTCCACCACTAGCATTCTTCCCACCCATAATTCTGTGAAACATTGGAACTGAAAAGTCCCAGGTGGTAAATATGATCTTGTATACTTGAAACTGAGAAAGAGCTTTTTTCCCAAGCTTGAAGTGGCAGGTTAAAGAATTTCCTTTTCTAAACGCAAATATGAAATTCCAGAGGGACACTGTGGACAGTTTTATTACCCATCTGCTTTACAGTAATGTACCTACTGACAAGCTGATTCCTCTATGTAAAGACAAGATAAATGATAATACTATATGGGTTCAGAAAATAGGACAGATTTTGATTTTACCTCTGCACTCCAACATAACTCCATTGATACTCTGTGCATGTTATTGTATTGGTGGGAAATCCAGTTCTTAATCTTGAGTTTGAACAAAGAAATATATTCCACTGTAAGGGGAAAGTGGGATCATAGTGGGGTTAAAGAGAAAAGAACACTCAATGTATGCAAAATAATCCCTCATGTGCTTCACACATTAAAGGACTTGCTGGATCACAGAGGAGCAAATTCACTTCTGAGGGTAAAGTAAACATTTGTCTCATAATTAAGAGTTTCTGCTATTAATCATTTCACATATTTGGAAAGCAGAAATGCTTTGTGTGGAATTTGCCCCTAAAGCAAAAAGGCACTGGTGCAGCACACCCTGCAGCCTGTGGTGCAGACCATGGTAGAGCAGCTGTGCCCCTGCGGCCTGTGAAGATCCACAGTAAAGCAGAGATCCATCTCAGTCCATGGAGGACCTCACGCTGAAGCAGGTGGATGCCCATATTTTAGTTCTTTATTTAATAAACTTTAGCTAGTTATATGAAATCCCAACTACCTCTCTGTGCGGGTATCTGTTGAGCATCCCACCACACCGATTTGTGTGGTAAATGGCAAATAATAATGAATTTAAGAGTACTTATGCTTCCAAAGAATCTTCCTGGAAAGATAATTTCATGAGATGAAATGACAAGCATTTTTTTTTTCCAAATTTCCAATCTATTAACTGTGATACAAGTTGGGCTTCTTTCTGTTTTACCATTCTGGGAACGAAGTAGGATGGTCTGAAGTTATTATAGGCAATTTTATATCACATTAATATGCTTTGGGGCTATATGAGAATCTCAAAAAGATATCCCAAAGAAAGCAGAACAGTAATGAGGATGAAGGACCAAACCATGACAAGGCAGTACAGAGGAGTGAGATGATTTTAAAAAGCAATGCCAGTTCATATAGAGAAAATACAAGTAGAGATCTATTGAGATTTCTATTCTGCATTACTTAAACCTGTTTTCCAATGTTTTTGAAACATGTGACCTTTCCATTTGTTTTCTATCCAAAAAAACAAAGACAAACCCACTCATAGACACACTCTCAGGTCTTTCATCAGACTGAGGTCCCATTTCACAATTTGAGTTATACCCTAAGAAGTGAACTTTTTTTTTTCTAACTTTGCCCATTCCTAGAGTGCTTAGCACACCATTCCTGAACACTCGCAAAACTGTGTGCCCTTTTGTTGTGCAGGGTAGTTTAAGAGAGAATATAAGGGCAGGAGACTTGATTTAAACTAGGTCTGGAGGACCGATCCAAGATTTGATTGATGACTTATATTTTTAAGTCTTATAATCTGCTGGGCAGAATTTTGTAGGTGCTTATCTGCCTTCAGAGTTAGATTTTGTAGCATATCATTTTATAACTACAGCTGAGTGATCCACTAATGGGAGGAAACTATCAAATATTAACCATTTCAAAGAGGCAAAAAAACCCCTTTGTGTAAGTAAGGCAAGCATTTGGAACAGCAGGCCAGATAAGTGAACACTTAACTACATGGTCCTTAATCTTGGTTAAGTAGTGCACCATATTTGTGTCATGGAAAAAATCTGACGTACTTTAGCACACCAACAGTGATTGTTGTGCTTTATGAACTGTACCACAGGTAATATGTACAACCTGAAATGTTTGTGAAGCCTTAAGATTTAGGCTACCCAGATCTAGTGGTACTAAAAGTGAAATGTGGTCAGGGTGGGACTATTCCTTTTGCCTTCAGACAGTAAGGATTCAGTCAGATACAGTCTGCTTGAAATAAAATAAAAACTACTGGGGCATAATAAGCAGACTAGAGCTTTTTTTCACTTTTTCTTCATTCTTCCAATATTCCATACATATTTTAAGGTGCTTGTCACTTCCAACATCACAGAAAGTTATTATGCAAGTACTTGATTTGCCCCCAAAAGGAATTCACCATTTCAAGAAAGCAAATAAATTATGCACCATGTTAGCCTGTGTCCATCTATTCTTATCTCTACTAGAGTTGCTGCCTATTTTGTTTCAGCTCCCATTTCACTGCTTCCTTCCCCCATTGCTTACTTTTGTCCTAGCTGAAATTCAATAGGAAGACCTCTGGGAGAAGGATCAGGGCCTGCATTGATACAGTTCTGTGATCTGTGAGAAAGCCAGGGAAAGTAAGTTTGAATAAGAATGGTACTACTGATAATTTTGTTCACCTGTAGCCTATTCTTGCTAAATGTTTCACTTAATGATTGGAAGTGGAAAAATGATTTTCTCTCTAAAACTATTTGGAACATGAAGAAGAAAGATGTTTGATCTTACGATTTCTAAGTTCATCCAGCAGGTTTTCAAATGGAAGACACTTGCATCCCAAATGACACAATAGGTTGAAAAAAGAGACTTCCTATTTTACTTCTATAAACCATTTTTGCTCATCCTAATTTTATTGTAAGACTTATATATGAGATTGGTAAGTCTCTTTCTAAAAAAAAATAAAAATCCCGATTCAGAAACTCCACTTTGAATGAAATGGATTTCATTAAATATTCTGTTGATTTTTGCATTTCACTAGTCATCAATTAGCTATTTTTCCCCCACCCCAAAAAAAGAAAAAATTCCCGAAAGTCTTTTGCACAGTTGGACAGGTGAGTTTATTAATGCGTTCCAGGAGAAATGTGGTGAGGTTCACAAAGGTGTGTCTTACGTGTTCCTCTTCATTCTGCAGGTAATAGAAGGACAGATACGGAATGGGAATTTTCAATTTGTCTAAATATTTTAAAGTGGAAGGTAATGTACTTGTGTGATTCCCAGGAACTCCGGGTTGTTGATTAGCTAAAAATACATCAGGAATGCGGTCTCTGAACTTGGATGCTTCCGTTCACCATGTTCAATTGGGAAATGTGGAGAGATTGCAGAGGCTTTTTCACTTTGGTGAGGATGTGTGGGAGATATACACAGGATTTCTTCAACAAGGATAGGTCCAAGTTACATTAGAGGAGCATTTTGGGGCTTATTTAGGGGGTTTGAAAATTAAGAGACATTATTTTCAAATGATGCCACTCTGCCATAATACAACACTTGTCTCTTAGATGATGGTTTTTTATTAATTTTTTTTCTCTTTTCCAGGAAAAATAAAGCTCCTGTGCATTTCAGACTGTGAACTCCACCACAATGTGTAACAGTGCCTCCTAAAGAGCAGGAGCTCTTTATCCATTGTTTGATCTAATAATCTGTCCTCAGGGGCACAGTTTAACCTGGTCTATGAGGGAGCCACAATTAGGTGCTTGTTTTATCAGTGCCTAATACTCTCCTTTGGAGCTAACCTGAAGAATCAAGGATTAAAATAGGCAAGCCTGGTGTAGCCCAAGCACAGAGCCTTTGTGGAATGATGGAAAAGCCTGAAAGGTCAGCTGAGAAGTCAAGTGTGGGAAGCCCTGTTGTCAAGCAGGCTTTGTAAACAACAGCTTCTGTCCGTAGACGTGGTGCGGGTGCTGCCTGCAGAGCTCTCTGTTGGAGCAAGTCGGTAATAACAACCTGATACTGGGAGGGACTGAGAGCCCTCAAGGAATATCTGTGTGTGTCTGGTGCCCGTCACAGGATCAGACCCAAGAGCAGAAAATTATCTTTGGAACTCTTTCATTTTAAAATAGAGCTGTGGTTCTTTAATGTTTTAAGATTCTGCCAGGAATTGTACTATATATTCATGGTCTTTAATTTTAAAATCTGTTTTCTATTAGTGAGTTTATGAACTTCAACTTCATTGAACAGAATATATTGGTGGGAAGGGGAATGCAGATTATACAGTAAATATATGCCTGTGGGACTGTGAAGAGTGAATTGTTAAAAAGCTCCAACATGTAGTGGATGCATAAATATCTTACAAAAACCCAAGATGCAAAGTTAATGCTGACAGTGTATAGTGCAGGAAGGTAATAGTATCTTTATTGTAGACATCTGCAGCTGAAGGATCCCCTTGGGATCACCATTTGCTTGCCCAGGGAATTTGTTGACATGTTGGATGTCAGCATCCACAAGTTTTATGGGCTGAAACAGAAGGGTGTTTCCTGATCTAAGTTTTATGGGCAAAGTCTTTGGTTAGTGATGTAGCATTTGATATTTAGTTGGACAGGGTAGGGAAGCATTTTGTCAGGTCATAGCTTGAGACTGGATTGCTCCGTGTGTGCTGAGGAAGAGTACTCTGGGTGCAGAATGCCCCTGACATTGCATAAAGTGTTAAATGCTAGCTTGAAATCATCTTTACTACTCTCAGATTTCAGGAAATATGCTTAAGCAGTTGTTAAATTGCAGAGAAATTCCAATAGTGTTGCATTCTATATCAAATATCAATGAAAGCAGCATCATTAATGACACACTAATGAATACCACATGAATTAATAATAATAGGCTACTTTTTGAAGTCTCCCTGGCTTCCAGCTATCTCTTAAATCACTTCAAATAATTAATTGCTTAATGCTTTTCACCTTTGACAGACAGAAATAAATTGCAGATTAAAAATACCTGTGTTGGCAATGGGCAGAGCAAAGTGGAATGGCTGTTTGCTGCTAATCGAGAGGGATGGTGCATTTTGCCCTGCTGAGCCTGCCTTGCCCAGGTGGCGGATTAAAGGAGGCTGATATTGCTCATTGCAGTAAAAAATTAATCCAGGACCACAGAGGTTTTGTAGCTGTTTCTCCTCCACAGAGCTCAATCACTACCTCTGAAGTGTCTAGTCCTCTCATTGTAGCACTGCTGCAGGACAATCAGTGGCCATGACTTTCCCCTTCAGCTTGTTTGTGTCAGCATGTGATGGGGGTGTCAGGAGTCTTTTTGAGGGTCATTTCCCTGTTGAGAACTGCCCTGACATCACCTCAGTCAAAAAGTGACCAAGCAATTGCAAGAAATTCCAGTCCCATTGACCTGGGACAATTATGAATGACAGCCTCATGCAAATGCACACACCTGAATATAATCGTGGGTTGGGTTTTTTTGGGTTTTTTGGTTTTGTTTTGTTTTGTTTTGTTTTGTTTTGTTTTTTTCTGGAAGCTGTCTGGCCCTGAGGATTTTAATATTTTTGTGCTTTTTATTTATAGATACTATGCAACAGTGTTGCTTGGAGACCTTCATCTTTCTATCTGTGTTCATAATAGGTAAGGTCAATTATTCAAATAAAGTTGTAGTGACCAGAGAATGCATGGGAAGCACTTTAACTTTTTATCAGTTTGAGAATGGGGGAGTCAGTCATGATTCTTTCTTCTCAAATTACTTAAATTTGCAAATTGTGCAGTCTTGCCATTTCAAAAAATATGGGAAAATGCCTGAGATATGTTGTGGCATGAGTTCTTTCTTGTGTATTCTGCTTTATTCCACAAGTGACAAGCACATTATAGTGCTGGATGCAAGACTATTGCATTTCTAAATGTTCAAGCTGCTGACAGTAGTATATATTGTACTGCCTGGGCAACGTATAAGATAAATTTATTATTTTTTAGTAATTTTAGAAAAAACTGTATTTTATGGTTTTATGATAGAGAAGGTAAGGGAGAGATGCCATGGGTGATTCAAAGGAAAGGAAAGCCCAAATGCCTGCTTTTTTCAGGCTCTGATAAGTGCAGCTCACAGCATTCAACTGCTAATGCAGAATTTAATCCTAGTTCTGCATTTTCCTTTTCTCAACCTGTTAAATGTGGTACAGAATGGCAATTCATACTTTATTCCAAATGCATTTTAAATGCACGTTTTCAAGTGCTAAAGGCACTGGAGGGGTTCTCATAAAATGACATTACCTTGTGTACATGAAAAAAATGGAGGGCAACAGGAATTCATTCTGATAGAGAGCGTAAGCTGGTAGACTTTCAGACATTTAAAATGCTGGGAAAGATACCACAGTTTAAAAAAAAAAAAATGTTCTGCATACTTTTGTATCAGTAATCACCACAAATTCCTTGCAGAAAATTTCTCAGGCAAAATTGTTCCTCCCAGGTATAATTATGCCCCAGCTTTTTGGGGGGGAGACAAACAAGGTCAGGAGTTAATGGCAAGAAAACCACAGGTGGTAAAAGGCAGTGGTGGAGGAGAAAAGGGGTTCATGAGGTTCATGTCAGTGCCTGGCTCCTCAGCCCCATCCCAGCTGGGATCGTACCAGGTGAGGTGCTGCCGTAGGCACCCCGAGTAAGAAGCAAAGCCCCACAGAATCCTGCAGGGATAATGAGGAAAGGTTTTACAGGGAGGGAAAGTGACAGAGAAGGGAGGTGTAGTCTAGTAAAAGCTTATGAAACAGAAACAGGGAAAAGAAAAACAAATCTACAAGGCAGAGGAAAGGGAAAGCAAGCAAACTAAAAGCAAAACAGTAACAGCATAAGGCATAAAAATCTGAATTTTCTTACACTGGTCTTATCAAATTAAAATAATAAAAAAAAAAAAACCACTGGGAAAGGAGGGCAAGTACTGGGTTGAGACAAGAGGCAAGATTTCTCTGTGCCTGAAAGCATATTGTTGAGATGAATTTTCTTTATGCATCCATACCCTTTACCTAAGTGCAGTTAGAATAGTTTGAAGCTTGTTGGCTATGAAATGTATTTATGATTTTCTGCTGCTAAATAAATGTTCAATTTTGTTCAAAAATTGTTTTCTTTATTTATCCAGGGCAGGTACTTATAATGCTAAAGCTAAATGTCACTCTGATGTGCTAGAAGTATTTTGTTCTGGGTAATAGCCCAATGCCCTTAAAAGTCAGTGTGTTATGCTTTATTTAAAACTAACGGGCAATATAGCTGTATTTCACAGTGAATAAGTGTATTAATTATGAGACAAATCACACTAGATACTGTTTGCTGCTCAATTTCCTTTGAAATTCAATGAATAATAATTTTCTTTAAAACAGGGGAGATTTTTAATGCATCCAACAATGATGAAGTAGACTAATTACAGGTAATATATTTTTATTGAAATCTGAATGACTACACTTGTCACCAGGTCTCAGAAGCATGCTATATTCATTTGAATTATATAATGTCATATATATCAACTAATTACAGGTTTTTTTTCCTTTCCTATTAAAGAAAATCAGGTTAGTCAAAATTTCATCTGACCCAATTTTCCTGAAGTGTGAGTGGTAAAGCTTCTCTTGACCTAAATGCGACCTGTGTTCATTCTTCATTTTATGGCAGGAGCAGGTTTTTTAGCCTAAAGCTTCTGCAAAACAGAACACAGAGAGCTAGAAACTCCACAGTACTGTAAAAAGCAGCTACCTGGTCTGAGCCGGGTGTAAAATTTCACTTCTTGATAACTTGGATGTCACCTGCAGACACAAAGGCTCTACCATGATGCTCCACACCCATCACCAGGACAAAAAAAATCAGAGTCTGTCCTTATATGTTTCAAATTTTCTTTGTCTAAACCTCAATCTTCACTTAAACTTAGCTGTTTAAGCACTTATACCTGCCACTAAATTCCTTTGCTGGAATATTAAATGGAAGAGAGCACAAATCAGTCTAAATTAATTTCAAAATTCAAATAAAGGCTCGTGCTTAGGTTGTTTTTCTCCAAGACTCACCATTTCTAATTAGGATGCAATATGACATGTCCTGTTTTCACATTTCATACTTTGCATATTTCAAGTAGAAAATCTAGACTCTCGAGATGATGGCTGGCAACTCGAGAGAAAGAAAAACATAAACAACTTGGAGGAGAAAAAAATAATATAATAAAACTACTCTTGAAAATATTCCAAGGGTAAGTTAATTCAGAAATATGTTGAAAATTTGGACTGTGAGCATTAGTTTTCCATGATACAGATGGAATCAATGCTTGCAGAATATTGATTACAGATTAAGCTCACCTTATCAATAAAGACTAACTTTTGCAATCATCTTCTGAGGGATTCATCAGGCAGTTCTATCAATCTTGAAAAAAAAATGTTTCCATTGTTATGTAGGTTGCCTTTTTCACTAACAGAACCTGAAAACAGTTTATCACCAACTCAGTTCCTTAAGAAAACCCAACTACTATGGGTTTTTTTGACTTCTCCTATAACAATATTCCTTGGTTTAGAAATTAATATCAGATTCTTAAGCACTATTGAAGAAAAAAAATACTAAAAATATAATTAATGTTACACAGATGCTAAAATTTAAAGGCCTCAATGAACTCTGTAAGGAAAGATCATAGTATGTATCAAAACAAAATACTCTTAAGAAGACTAAAACAAGTATCTTTTTATTAGGATTATGCAGTATACATTCCCAAACACATATCTGTAATTGGAATAAAGATAGTGAAGCTGACATGATGTTCAGAGCTTATTCTGTTCGGTAAATTAGCTGTTGATCTAACACATATTTTAAAAAAATAATTTTTTCCATTTGACAACAAACAGCTGCCAGAGGAAAGAACATCAAACAATGGCTTAGGGGTTATTTAAAATGAGCCTTGAACTATTTTGGTCTTACATTGGGCATAAGAGTTAGAGCAGGGCACAACTGTTCCAGGTGGATGGAAAAGGCACTTATGGCACAAAATGGCACAGAGCTAGGAAGGATCACACACTCCTTGTCTCAGCTGTGGCTGCTCAGAGGTTTCCTCTGTAGGTGTTATACAGATGTCCAGGAATGAGTTGTGTTGAGTTGTACCCAAAGGCTGGATTCATCTCAAAAGCTCATTTGACACATAATCAAAGCCCACAAATGGAAAAACTAAACAAATAAAACCTCTCCCTCTTCTCCATTAGACATCAAGCAATGGATCTACTTGCTTTCAACAGTTTGAGATCAAACTAAGGCTTGTCTCAAACAGGAATGAAAATGGTATCATTCAAGTAACACATGAACTTCAATTGTGACTCTACAAGTAATATCCTTTACTCCAGTAATTCTGCAAGTATAGGAATTGTTTGTGTTTGATTTTTACCAAATCCTACAGCACCATAGGGCTCAATCATTAGCACTTAATTTAAGGAGGCATCAAGAGCTTCAGTAATGGTAAGTGTGTTATCAAGGGTAACTGCTCATTTCATTAGCTTGTTTTCAAACTTGTACAATTCTTATTCAATAGGATACTGTTTTTGCCAAGCTAGTTTATTGATAGCTTAACAAATTAAAAGAGGCACTTCATTCTTCTCCCTGGAGAGAAAAGAAAAACAAAAGGATGGAAAACAATTAAGAATGGAGAAATGAATAACAAGCTGCAATTAGTTGTGCAATAGTGAAGTATTACAGAGATTTCACTTTGCACTAGAAGGATCAGTTCTTGAAAAATGTCCTGGAGACTAAGAACCTTTAAGAAAGCAAACATGCATCATTGAGCTGCATGGACTAGGAAATCACAGAGATTTTTCTCTCTGCCATTCAATTTAAAAGAACTTTGAATCTTGGTTTGCTCTTATCTCAGTGGCAAATTAAGAAGTGTTTTAGTTAGTATCAGAAAGGTTTTCAGCTAAGTTCAGAACTCTTTCTAGGAACCTTTATTTGAGAATCTCTCTCCCTTTCAGACTTCTCTGGCTTTAAAAAATTATTCAACTTTAAATATCATCTGGTAATGGAATATGCTATTAACATGACAAAAGCACACTTCATTTGTTATAAAATTATGCCTCACTACAATTATTTAGAAATACAATATGCCTATAAATGCATTTAAATTACAGTAAGCAAAACAGCACTTTATGAAGAGTTAGGTAGTGTTGGGTTTGGGGTGATTTTTCTTTTTAATGGACTACACCACCCACTAAAAGATTTCTGGTTTCTTAGATGATTCATTAATGCTTCCTTCATTTTCCAATTTCTATGGGACCATCTGGCCCATCTTTGTAGAAAGGCTGTAAATATATTTTACGGTCTTTCTCAATTTAAAAGTAGTTGCCCAGCTGCTTCACAGAAACTGTCAGCAATTGGTAAACTCCTCAGAATTGCCAGCCTTCATTAGTAATCCAATCAGGATGTAGTTTAAAATACTGCAAATCAGATTATGCTCCATTGGAAAGGAATTGGAGTGACATGATGTGCTGGGTTATCTTATTTTGCATCTGTGATTGCCTTTAATCCAGGAGATGCATCCACTTTCTTTTGAGGGGAAGGCACTTAGGCTGGAACTGGCTTTCCCTATGCATGGATGAGGTCCTGTGTGTTCCCACAAGAAGACCTACTCAGGTTTTGTCAGTCTTGTTGAGCTGAAGTCACAGACACTGGTGGTTTTTCCAAATTCCTGTGAATTTTGGATTAGTCCTGTTCTCTCTCACTATTATCTTCTGTACTATAAACCCCACATTTCTTTAACAGCTGGCAGTGCTTGCTGGTAATAAGGTAAGAATATGTAGGTAAGGCAATTAGGTTGGCACTGGGCTGCATTAATCAGTTACTTCAGTACATCATTTCTGTCACTGGGAGAGGCTCTGGTATGATATGCAGGTGGGAATATTTATCAGAAGAGTCTAATAATATAAATTTTTATGCATGGAGAATCTTGTGTTGCAGACTAAACTGCACAAAGGCTTGATAGATACAGAATTCCGTATATATTTATAAGGCACCTATGCTACTCAAACAAATATGTGCATAGAAGAACTACCACCACTTGGCACAGTAAAGTGCATTCTGGACCATCCCTTCTGTAGTATTAGATTTTCACATGGGATAACTCATGTAGGTCAGTGAAGGGGTAGAGTTTACCTCATGTAGCCAGATGTTGTTTCCTAGGACATTTCACTACCTTGCATTCAAAAGTAATTCTGAACTTTGTGCTTTATATAAATATTATGAGTTACTAATTGCTACAGTGAAAGAAAACAGGGCACCCACTACCTGCTGCTCAGCTCTAGAAATTTTATCACATGTTAAAGACTGAAAATTCTGTTCATTGTTATCAGTTGGATGCAGAGTTTCATGATAGAGCTTTTATAAATCATGCTTTATACGACTCTAATTAGGTGAGCCTTCATGAACATCCTGAAAAATATGAAGAGGACATGAAAACTTTATGTAAGAAATTCTGTGAGACATTAATATACTACTTCCAGTTGAACAGAAGGTTTCCAAGGTGTGAGATATAAAAGTATGTATTGACAGAATAATGTGATGTCAGAGAGGTTTGTCTAGTCATTATTTTCTAGAGAAATTTAGAAATAGGTAGTAGTCTGGAGATAAATTCTGACAAGTCTATCCAGAGTAGATAAAAGAAGATAAATTTCTATACAATCTTATCTAGGGATCTATTTAGTTAACAGTACAGAGGGAGAACATTTAAGTGAGTGGAGTAGAAGAGACAGAAATTCTGTTGGGCATTGAAATCCTTAAAAGCAAGTTTCACTAGTTTTGTCAAATCTGTAGTTGTAAAGTAATAAGAAAATACTAAAACTACGTGTCTTAGTGCTATGAAAAGTTTAAAGTTCAGTGGGTAACTTCTACTCTTTGAAAATACTATGACAATATAACTACTTCCTGGCACACAAGAAAATCATCTTACAGTTCATTGTGTCCTGCATTCACATCCTCCCAAGCAATATTTTTGGTTAGCTTTAGGGAGGAAATTAAGAAGTGCTAAAAGTGACAAGCATCTATTTTCACATGTTTGGTAGGGGTAATTTTTGTTAATTAAATCCATTGTTTATGGAGTCATTGGCACTCAGCTAGCAGAAAGTTTCAAGATAACTAGTTTTTCCAAAGGCAGTTGTGTGGAATTATTTGAGTGTGTATGGTTACTTTATTAAATTCAGAGAGCTCTGCTGACTCTGATTTTCATGTATCTTTTCATTTTTGTCTACTGTCAATGTGATCTGTGAAGAGTTTGGCTTTTCAAATAAATCCCCCAGTTCAGTTCATTCCAGGCATAGTTTGAAGACTCATCCTAGTGGATAATTGCACATTTCATGGCATTTTTTATGAGCCTTTGCTTCATAGCTTGTGGATGTCTGTATTTCCTAAGCTTTATAGCCCATGAAATAAAGGGGTTGTGTTGCAGTACATTCAACAGCTTATACAGAGAACCTGAATGCTAATTTTTGGGCAAGAATTTATACAAGTGACATCATTTTCCTCTTATGGGGAGGCAGAAATAACTCTACTTTACTTCCAGCAACTGAATGAAGCTAAGCTAGTAAAAAGCCTTTTCGAATTCTGTTTGTTCCTAAATACAGTATGACTCCCAGTGGAATTTCTCCCAGTCTCCAAGTAGTTAGGAAGGAATTCTGTTTATCTTTTTTGGTTGTCTGTGAGACTGCCAGGTACAGGCTATTCGAGCAAAATAAACAGTAATGTACAACACTTTTTCCACAACTGAAAAACTAATATGTGAAGCAGTGATTGTATCAATACACACTCAGCTATCAGAAAAGTAAGCAAAAGGGAAATGAAAAATGGTACATGAAGGGAAGAATGAGAAAAGGAGAAAAATGTGATCCAGCTGCCATCTCCAAAAACTGATCCAAAGGAGCAGCTCCTGTTCATCCTCAAATGTGAGAAAACAACTCCCAGATTCATGTGAAGACTATCATTCTATCCTTGCTATGTTTAAATATTAGACTTACCTTTGTTTAACTATTCAGTAAAGAGCAGTTATGATATTTCTTTCCTACTGGGTTTGGTGATTGATCCTTTATTCAAATCCTCATAAAATATCCACCAAGATCTGCTAGTGATTTGGCTTTTTTGACTGATAATACTGATGATTTTATTAAAATGAGGGCAAAGAGGAATTGAATACTTATATCCAGAAATCCATATTTAAGCCCCTTACTTTACAGAGTGTTAAATGATGCTCCTATGGATAAACAATGGATGCATTAGGTACATAGGATATATTCCTTAGCTCTGGCTCAGACTTCCTCTGTGATTTTATTGCCATAAATAATTGCATGGCATAACAGGGTAATTCACAGAGACCTGATAATTTCTTCCCCTTTTTCTCTCTTTGTCTATTCCTTGTGTCTCTTCTCTCTTTTTCTTCTTTATACTATCAGTAAGAAAATTAAATAAAAAGATCACTGTTGTGATACTTGCACTCCACATTTCAGCTGCCAACATGTTTTACTCATGGATAAGGCATTATTTAGCCATAAGAGTTCTCTATACTATTTAGGAGCAAAATTAATGGAAGCAAAGCACAC
>VWZN01020612.1:1220346-1247725 GCA_013396955.1 Regulus satrapa | reverse complement strand
GGAGAAGGATTCTCTTCTTAAAAAAAAAAAAAAAAAAAAAAAAAAAAAAAAAAAAAGTCTTAGAGAAGCAGATTTGCCTAAGAATTAACATTACTGTAGAAAACCCAGCAAGATTTCATTTTTAAACAACACTTAACAGGAACTTTTCAGCCAAGTGGTAGAGGAGTTGATGCCTGACATCGAATATTTCCACAGCTCCATAAGCATGGCAGGAAGAACAAGCTGAATAAGTTTAATTCATTTTCAGGTCACCATTCTTTCATGGTAAGATCACCTTCTCTCATCCTGAGCCCAGTGTCCTCTGACGATTGTTCTTTTACATATTTTTTATGAGGAGGGTTAAATGTATAATGCAAAATACATTTATTAATTCCTTTTTCAGTTTTCATATCCTTAAACTGACCTGAGATACTTCCCAATATTGGTACAGCTATCTCAGGAAGAGAGTATTTGCATTCCTTTGATTAACTCTGGGACAAACAGTTACAGGGAAAGTTGGATCTCTCAGCTGATGTAGCTGTTTATCAATAATAAAGACTGCCCTTATTGTTGTGCAGAGTTCAGCTTCCTTTGTTCTGGCTGTGCTCCATCACTGATGTTCTTAACCTAAAATTGATGAGGGCATTGCCCTCACCCATCACCTGAGAATCACCTTCAGCTGTAGGACTTTGTTGGTGCTGCACATTCTTTCTCAGGAAATTTCCTAGCATGGTAGGTATTGAATTATTTCAATATACAATGGTTTCATTGAGTAAGAAATAAGTCAGTTCTCACTGTGAGTGAAGCAAATAGAGAACCAGTTCTGGGATTGAAGTTAACTGTTAGATTAACAGTTAGATTGTCTTTGTTCTTGGATCTCTATTAAACAGCATTTACCAAAATGCAGTTGCTAATGACTGAAATATTTGGATTGTTCCTTAATCAAAAATAATAATGGGATCATCAAGTTTAAAAATAAAAACAGTAAAGCATTTTTCTCATAAATATTGGCTGGATTAAGAGTTTGCAGAAGTGCAAAGTAGTTGGGACAAACTTTTTACTTCAGAAATTACAGCTATTTGCCCAGTTCCAACACAGTTTCCTGCAAACTCATAGCAGGGTGAAAAGGCAGTGGCAAATGTTAGGTGATCCAAGAGCTGCTCTACACGTGTCCAGGATGCTGTAGGACACATCAGCTGCATGAGCCCTGTTCTTGGTCTGGGATCATGTACAGGCCAGGCATTGTGTTTGCCTCTAGCCTCTCCTTCTTCTCCAGGATCGAGGCAGGAGGTTCAGGATCCGTGCTTTTTTCTGGTTTAATGGCTAGGTGTCATGGAATATGCTGGCTCCTGTTACCAAGGAAACTTGTCATACAGACTTTAGAAAATGTCTGGGAAAGAATTAATGAGCAGTTAACTTGGTTTCAGATCTAGCTGAGCAAAATTGTTTGTGTGAAAAAAGAGAGTTCATCCACACCAAAAACCTTTACTGAAAGCTTGATTAGGGTTCTTTTATGTGGCTATCTAACTGATTATTTTTAAATCTGTCTAAAAAAAAAATGTTTTATTTCATATTTTTCTAACACAGTGAACCTAAAAAATGTTCAAATGAAAATATTTTGATTTTAGGAAGAATTCAAAAGAGAGAATAGGGCTGAAAAGCACCCTATCTTGTATTTTATTGTATTTTCCTTACAACAGGAGCAGTTATAGCTGAACAATTTTTGGTTGATGTTAGCCTAACCAACCCTTAAAAATCTGCTTTCCTCCACTCTCTTAATTCCTTCTTTCAGTGCTCGGTCTCTTATAACACCTAGGTTTAAACTCCATTGCTGTATTTGATACACATCACTTTTACCTTATTCCCCAGTGGATATAGGAAGTAATTTATTACCAGCTTTGTCTGAGTAACCTTTTATGAATGTGATTATATGCGTGTCTTCATTTTTCTTTTCAAGGCTGAACAAACCAATTTCCCAAACTTCCTTTCATTGAACTCAAACCTCTCCTCACAGACAAAAAATGTTGCAGAGACCTGCTAACAAAGAGAACATTCCTCTGCCTCACTGGATTCTTGGAGCAAGCTTTGCAAAGAGCTGAGGCAATCTTCCAGATGCCTTACTGTGCGAAAGACAAGCCAAACATCTGATCTAATAGAGTGCATTGCAAACAAAATGAAAAATTGAGAAAATTCTGTAATAGAGGGATTTAATGGAGAAAACTTTTCAAATGTCATGAGGAAAAGTAATCTATAATAGAGGCAAATGCAATTATTTCTGATTCTTGTATCTATATTCACTACATTATTTTTATTCACTCATTTTTAAAGCAAATTTATTTCATTCTAATTGTTATCTAGTTAAGGTTAGAATCTTATTTTTATAATTTATGTTTGTACATTGGAGGGTATAGTGGGCACATCCCTTTGCCATTACAGCTTATAAATATTGTGTTTGTTCTTGAACAAGTGAGACTGAAGAAAATATTACTAGAAATTAAATCATGTAACCAGGTGTATTTTACTTGAGGTACATTGCTTATTTTTTACAGAATAAAAGATGGCCTACTTTTTCTAGTGTTAGTATTAAAAATAATCTTCAGAAGTTGCCATTAAAAATCATTTTGCATAATTCTTTGCAGGATGGAGTTTATAGCAAATTAAGGAAATCCCAGGAGAAGTAATTTATTTAATTCCAGCAATATGTGAAACAGTGAGAGGTTTGCAAGCCACAACTTTGTTTTCCCAAGTAGTTTCTGAAGCATATATTGTGTTTAATGCACATGTACAAGACTTGCTGTGCAGTTTATAGCTGGGGATGTCAAAATCCATCAGTCTAATCAGGAACTAAGATCTCTAAGTAGATGACAGATGCAGGTCCATAGAGATTATCCAAGTGTGTCTCCTTGTTCCCAAAACCTAAGGGAAAGTGTTAATTACCACTTAGAACTAATCCTTAACCATCAGAACTTCAGGTGTAGGAGCCCCTTTTTGTCACTTGATCCATGTAACGAAGAAAATAATTGTTAAGCTCTCACCAGGGAAACCTCATAAGGAGAAACCTTTTGATTTGTGCCAACTTTGGTATCACAAAACAGACCATCCTAGTTCCAGAGAGGCAAATGTCATTTCCTCTCCTTCTCGTGTCCAGTACCACTGTCTTCACCCAAAAGGAGACTGGTCTGCTCTTCAAGGATGCACAAATGCATGCAGCTTTCCACCTGGTCCTCAAATAGAGGGAACAGAGCCTAGATCTGCAGGATAGCAAGAATTTTGCTCTTTTCTTGAATTTTCCCTATTCTTTGTTGTACCTTAAGGCTTACAAGGAGAAAACTGAGCAAGGCTCTCGGAAGTATTTGAAGTTCTTTAGAATGTTATGGTATCTGCTTGAGCTGTCCTAGCACTCAAAGACAGTTTTCATAATGTAAACAAATTTACATTTTTAGTTACTATATTAAAAGGAGAAGTGGATCATTTTCTAAAAATAGAAGCAAAAAAGTTTTGGAAAACATCTTTAAACTCAAGAAACCTTTCCTTCTGTTTGGCACAGCATATGTGACTGGAGTTTGTTACTCATGTTCTTGACTGTCTGCAGTGCCCAGGGATTTTTGGTTCACTTGCTTCTGCTTGAACTGACACACATCACCTGCTTAAAGCAGCTATTTTAAAGCAGACAAACTCTGTAACATTTAAAAACAATAAGAATTTATTCTCAGGGTGAGGAAGTAGGCAAAAAATGCCATTTCTTTACTCAGTCACAAGAGACCCTCACCCTTTCCAACTGATAAGATAGAGAGCATTTTTTTTGTTCTCTGGGATTTCATTTTAACTAAATTCTTTTTCAATATAATAGCAAGAAAAATTTAAAAGTGTTTGAAGTGAAAGTGAGAAACATAATTTTCATGTGTCAGTATGCATTGTTGGCTATTAAATATAATTTTTATTTTGATTGGTCAGTGAAGCTGTGAGACTGCAATAACTTAAATTATCTGGCTGTATTTCAGTAGTGATATCCTTTTACTTTATACTTGTATCCACTGAGAGAATGCCAGTTCATGCTGTATAAATATTTATCTTTCTAATTTTGTGGTCTAATCTATAAATTAGAGTGAATCTGTCTTTTCACTGCTTTATTATAGTCAATTTCTGTGTACCATTCTGTACTGTGGACATACCCAATTGGTTATTTTTCAAATTAATTTATATTAAAAATAATGAAAAAATTATTAATGGGTGTCTATGATCAAAATGTGCAATCAGGTATTCTCATACCCTGTTGCTTGTACTTGGCCCATCCACCTGACCCATTCAGGAGGAAAAGTAGTGAGGCTTTCTCACCAAATCCAGGTCACTTCTGACAGCATCCTCTACACCCTGCCTACAGTTTGGATGCCCCTTCAAAGCTTGGTAGTTTGGTAGAGTTCTATGACAGCATCCATTGCTGCTTAAATGTTCTCAGTTAAATGAGGTTTTATCCATTTTGTGAGCTGCTGTTATTTCCAACTCTTGGGTATTTTTTTGCACAATTTTCCCCTGCCTATGAAGAAAGGATGAGGTGGTATCCTTGTCATAGTTCATACGCCTGTATTTATGGTTTTGTGGAGAGCCCTCTTTTATAATTTCTTTTAGGAATCATAATAATGTAAATATCTGTTTATTAGAGTGAAATATTCTAGGTGAATATGGAAGTGAAATGGAAGGAGCAAGAATTATTAAATGTTCTCCCAAATGAAAGGATCCATATGTCTGTAGAACCCAGAGAGTACTGACAATGATCTCTGAATAGAAAGAACCACAGTCTTTGCCTCTGGATTTGAGAGGGAACCTTTCCTCATTTTTTGAATATGAACAGTGATATCTGTTAGGGTTCTGAGAAAAATACGTGTATACTGCTAACATGATATGGTTAGATTACATCTTTATGCAACTTTAATAGTGCATTCTACTTTACTGCTCAACAAATTTAAGCCAAACTAATCTGTCTAGAACCTACAGTGCAATAATTATATAATTATTTTTATTCCTCATTTGCATTCATTGTTAATAACCCCCTGTCCTTGTAAGTATCAGATGATGCTAATGACGTTACTGGTTAGGTATACAATTGCATATATCTTGTTAGAGATAACACCTTAGTCTCATAATATAATATTTGCCATTTTCTCCTTATAAATTCTTAAATCATTATGAAAATATTACCCCGGAATAGTTTATTCATAATTATTCTAATTTTATATTTCTTTATGTGCTTCTTTTGCCCATGTCTTATATAGAAACACAAATTATAAGTAAAGAAGGAATGAAAGAAGATAGTCTTTCAATGGCTTTGAAGTATAGAACTCTTCCCAAAAATCGACAAACCAAACAAAAAAAGGTAGTAAAAGCAGTAAAGTAGTAATATTTTCACATTTTCTCCTTTTTGTAAGTACCAAGAAAAGCAAATTCAAAAGTTCTATTCAGTTCCTTGTATCTGCACCTGCAGTGTGCATTTTGGAGAACCCTAATGACTTTTATAAGCATTAACTAAGAGCTGAAAGCATTCAAGAGTCTTGAAACATCAACAGAATCTGACAATCAGTCACTCTGTCTCTTGACATGTGATTGAAAGGATTATTTTCTCTTAACTTAAAAAACAGTTTCAGTATTCATTTTCCATACATAAAGTAAACCATTTTAAAATTTCATCATGACGATCAAGAATGACTACTAGCAGGAAGATAAAAAAGTCCTGAAGGGAAAAAATTCACACACACACACAAAAGCCAGAAAAACGTGGACATAGTAGAGTCAGAGAGAGACCCGACTCTCATTCCTTTTAGTAAATATTTATTCTTGAGTAGATTCTGACAACGTGCAAAAAAGAAGTAGGACAGTTTTCTGGCTACAATAACCTTAAATTTCATGCAGAGGGGGAAGGAAAACAATGGAATCAAGTGCCTAAGTGACCTGCAAAAACGTCAGTCTGAGAAATCAAGTTACAGTTCATGGCACCAGAAGTAATGGCAGCAAAATCTCATCTGTTTATTTCCTAGCAATTCCGTGTAACACTAGCCAAGCCCTCGGCCATCCAGTTGGTGTGCCCAGTGCTGTAGAAGAGACTGCATTTATGTGTTTTTTCTACCTTTGTCCTTATCTTAGTTGTCAAAGCCAGCAAAACTGTAAGGCTCTTAGTGGAAGACACTTGCTCCAGAAGATAGAGGAAGGGAAAGAACAAAGCCAAATTAGGCTTCAGAGGTTTATTCTGTCAGTGGTCTGTGACACTGTATGAGTTTAATAAGAGCTTAACTGAATCCTTCTCAGGGAAAGGGAATTCTGTTGAAAGCCCAGGATTTTAAGAGGTTATCAAGGGACACAGATTTAGTTGATGAAATGTCATGTCATGAACCTTGCTCATTGTTAACAGCATGAAACAAAGAACATGCTGTAGGACGAGCCAAAGAAGTCTTCTTGTTACTGATTTTATTTGGACTGAATGGCTTTGTAGCTATCAATTGCAAAGAGCTGATCCCTTCTAAATTAAACCTGTCATTGATGGCATGTGCTGTTCATAGGATACTGTACATAAAGAAGAACACTGGAAAAAGAGTTATGCTCCCAGCAGTCAAGAGGTTATTTACACTAATATTCTTAACATTAATGATATCCATAGGACTGAGAGTCATTTATTTCCCTAAAACCCAGAGATTATCAGTACTTCTGCAGCAAGGAAGCTCCTTTTCCAGACAGGCCTGCAGTTACAGGAGAGGCATAATAAGACGGTGATAAAAATCTTGAAGTAAGACAATGCAATGAGGAAGTTGGAATAGTTTGTCTTAGTTCTGTCATCCAACAATACTTTGTAACCCAAAGGACATGGTTTAATCAGGGGGTCTGAAATGTAAATGAAGCAAATTCTGACAGCCTTTGATCAAAGGCAGAGAAGGATGGAAAGCTTCTCAGATAAGTCTCTAAGGGAGCAGTCAGAGTTATTCAGATAAACAGAACAAAAGTAAAGTATAGTCACATCCCAAATTTTGCTAAATTTAGCTTTGACAAAAGAATCAAGAGGTAGCCTTAAGCCAGTGTAATTAACCAGTTAAGAAAGTAGGGTTAATACATTTTGGTGTCAGACTCTGTGCCCACTGCAAACCTGTCTGATCAAGGTGTAGACTGCAGAGATGACACCATCAAAGAGACTTTGAACCCTTTGATGGGTGCCGAGAGACACAGCTGCTAAATGGGTATTCAGTCACTTACTGATTGGTAATTCAGGAGAATCAGGTTAATGCTTCCAGCTCTAATAACTGAATAGGAGATGGCTGACTTCGAATTCATTAAAAAAGCAGTCTTCTGGAGTCAGACTTTAGAGCACTTTGTGTACTATGGAGAAGAAGAAAAGACCCATTGGGGTGTAAGTCCCATTGCAATTTTCTTTTCAGCAATGGACCTCAATTCATTATTATCAGGAAATGTCAGACTAAATACGTGTCAGGATCTTACAGAGGGTATCCCACAAAATTTTCTGTTTCTTATATTTGAGAAGAAACTAAGCACAAGACCTTATTTTACGTCACATTTCTCCATCCCACATCTCTGGTGGGGAAGCCAAGTTGAATTATATATAATTTTTAACCAACAGTTGCCACAAGAGGGGTTTACTATCTCACAGGCAAAGACTGATGGTTCCAGATATGATTTTGGTGACTTTAAATTTCAGTATTTCTCAGTCAAACTGCATTTTTAGTAAGATTTTTATGAATTTAGATATTTGATCTAAGTCTGGAACAGGACTTATTTATTTCTGTCATTTTTATGAGAATAGCTCACTGTATGGTAAATTGATTGCTACTCTTAAATTCAAACACAAGTGCTTAACCTTGGTACCCCTTGTTCAAGTGTGATATCATCCCTAGGAATGCTCATAAACTAAACATGTTCATATACTGTTGGATGGCAGTCTCCCTTATCAGCCTTAAATATGTAGAATCTAGGTCTAAAATTCAAAGAATGAATATTCTTTTACTACCCTACTGCTGCATTCCCAGTGGGATTGTTCTACTTCATGAGGGTTTTCAGGTGCCCATAAAAAATTGGCTAATGAGTTGCACCCATAAACCACCCCTGAATGGTGAACAAATCCCTCCCTCAGCACAGTTCTCAAGGCATTCACAAGAATATCCTTAACACAGGTCTTGGTCTTTTGGGTCTTGGGGGTTTTTGTTTGGTTGTTTAGGTTTTTTTTTCTTAGAAATGGTACTGTTATTTCCTTAAAATGCAGTAAATCCCAAATTATTTTGATAGCACTTTGGAGAATAGATGGTGGCTCATGTAGCTAATTAGGAAACGTTTTGTTACAGATAAAAGAGGTATGGAAGACACATTATTAACATTTCTCAAATATGCATTAATGAATCTTCCAGTGTCCAGAATCCACTTAATAATAAATGGGCATTTACTAAGAAAAGTTCTCTTCTGCTTTTTGAAGAAATGCTCTCAAGAGAAGTGTAACAACACTGAGATTCAGTGTTCAGAACATAATTGATCTAGCAGCTACTCACATTATTTTCTTTATTCTGGAAATACGCTTTTACATCATTTCTCAGTATCAGAACAGAAGGCATTTGAAAAGTGAGAGTGTCTGTGAAGGAATCCAAGTAGTGTATTATTAACATAGGTAAAGGCTATTGATCTGCAGACAAATCAAAAGAAACCCTGTTCCGGTGTTCTGAATCTTGTGTCCAGTCCTGAGGGCAGTGGAAAGATCCCAACTGATTTCAGTAATTATTTGATTTTGACTTTATGTCAAAGTAAACCCTTAAAGGATTTAAACAACTCAGAGTTGTAAAAAACTATAGACATAAAATATATGTACCTGCACTATACAATTTTATTGACTTCGAAAATTATTTAAGCTGAACCAATATTTTCAGTTTGGAATAGTTCCCACAGAAGACAGAAAAAGTCACAGGAACCTCTCTACCTAAGTATCTAAATGTACATATAGAGCATGTCCTGCAAACAGCACAATTATTCAACTGCACTAAAAGTATATAGTTTTGCAGGTCTATAAATTTGTGCAAGGTCAAGTGCAACATTCTAATCATTAAATAAATATAAGTACTGAACACATTTCTAAATCCTGCATTAAAGAATATTTTTTAAAGGGAATAAATGTCAAGGGAACAAGTGTGATGTGACTTAAACTACTGGGCTCAGAATCTTAATATTACCTTTATTTTAGTCTGGACAATGATTTTTACATGCCGTCTGGATCATAAACTACATTTATTTTCGTTTTAGAATATTACTCTCCATTAATTTGAGTGTACCCCATCCCTGATTCTATATTTGTGTTGTGGAATGCACATCATCAACATGTAAGAGCTCACACTTGGGAATATTGCATGTATATTTCATGTGGCTATCTAAAATCTCCAGCTCCCCATCTCTGAGGGTTTTTTTTTTGCTTTTTTTTTTTCCCCTTGGTTTATAAATTCAGTAATCCTTTTGTAAATAGTTTTGCCAACTACTAATAGTTGGCAAACCTATTTAAGTTTTTCTTTAGACATTTGACGGTATGCCTTCCCTTTAGAAAATATCCATAATTCCTTCAGACTTCAACTAAAACATTATTTTTACAAAAGACCTTTTTGTAGAACAGAGCTTAAAAAAAATTTAATAATTATATTATTTTTAAATAATTATCCATCTTGATTATAGAAAAAAAATAAAATACATTCTCGAGAACTTGCATGGCAGTTTTGGATCCAGGAGCTGTCGTTGATCCAGGATCCTATGTTGATGTGGACTTTCCTGAACAGAAACAGGAAAAGCAAACTGACTAAAACTGGGGTTTAAGTTATGGAATCATTAGTAAGACACATCAAGAATATGTCAGTTCTTAGGAACAGACTGACTGTCCAGGCTGTGTGCAGCTTTACCTTTCAAGGACAAGGGCTCAGAAACTTCTGTTTCAGAGGGATAAAGATGCAGCCAGGCAGGACATTCCTTCCTGGGAAAGAGAAAATCTTTTTGAGAAAATGAGAGTCTGTCTTGAAAGAGATAAGCCTGTATGAATGCTCAGGGGCAGTTGGGTAACCTGCCTTGCCTGGCTTCCAGAAACATGAACAATCAATCTGGCATGAGTGGAGACTCCACCTACAGCTTTGTAGCCCTTTACCTTTGAAGGACCCAGTATATATGTGTTAGGATCATTTATCACCACTTCCTACAGGTAATATATTGTTTGACTGCAGTTTTATTTCAATTTACAATACATTGAATTTAGATTGTTTAGTACTAAATGTCAGAGCTGAAAAAAAAAAAAAAAAAAGGAATAAAATAACTAAGATTAAATAACAGGACTTATTCCCTGATTTTATGTCACAGAGAGTTTAGAGCAATAAACAGAAGTGAATTTAAAATAATAATAGAAAATATCTACTATAAAATATATTTGCTGGGTTTTAAGAACATTTAAGAACATCTTTTTGGTTGGTTCTTAAAACTAAAGTTGGTCAAGAACTATACAATATTTAATTAGTGGGAGTGGAGGAGGTAATTGATTCTTTTTTGGTTCTGACTCTCATTGAATGCCATATTCAGTTACAAGATGAGAATATCAAACTCCATTCCAAAAAAATCCATGGTGGAAGGGAGGTCCTGCAGATACTTTCTACAGGGCCACAAAATAAAAGCAAGGTTAATATTAGCAACCTTAAATTCCTGGCATAGGCTATCATATCTGCAGTGGGAAATTTTCAGGGTGGCACCTCAAAAAAGTTGATAATCTCCATTATGCTATCAGGATCACAGAAGTTTTAGATCATGAAAAATTTGAGTGTAGAATTTATTTTTTCCCTCATAGTCTTAGAATGTGCTTTAATTTTTAATTGAGTGCAATTTCCAGCTGTCATCCCCAGCATTCCTCCATTCTCAGCTGTTGTCTCATAAATGGCTAGAGAATGCTCTTTCACTATTTAGCACTAATTAATTTTGTTAATTAAATGTCACCCTGCTTTTTTCCTTATTAGAGTTTTTGTACCAAAATGGTTCCCAGGACATTGCTGCTAAAATCACTAAAGATTAAAAAGAAAGGATGGAAATTGAATGTGCAAGCACTAGAGAATTCATTAAACACATTGTAAGACTTGCAAATGCCTCTTGACAAGCAGGATGGGAAGTGTAAGACATTTCCCTCCAAGGGTGAGTTAATAGGCCAGCCATTTCTGTCAAACCTTTTGTATATTGGTAAGCAAGAGTATCACAAACTGGTGAATTCAAGAACCAATTTCAACATGTAATCCTGTTCTGATATTTCTCATTATAGCAGTTATAGTGTCAGGGAATTTCCCTGTATTAATTATATAAAGCCAGTAGATAAACATCTTATTATTGCTCATTTCCTTTTTCAATCTAAAGTAGCAAGTGCATGAGAAGAAAATGAGAAAGGCAGATTGTCTTCCTCCAATTTATTGATGGCTAATCCATCCATTTAAGAGGAAAAAAAATATGTTGGATTGCTTTCTGGGGAATACGTATAAATGTGGGAGCTGGCAAGGGGTCGCATAAAGATGAATGCTGCTTTTTCAACGCCTCTAGAATATGGCAGAGCATGATGCACATGTTAATATGTTCTTTTGTAGTGTTGAGGATTTTTGCTGGCATGGTGCCCAAGTAGAGGCCATCTGTATTGAGTAACATGTAAAACTGCCAGTGAGGAATGTAGTCCAGGATATTACTGGGTGAAACATGCAATCTCCATTGATTTCCTGACACTGCCATTTGTAACAGAATTCGCCCCTGATTGGGGCAATAGAGTTAGATGAACTCCATGATCAGAAGGCTAAGGATGAGGATTTATTATTGCGAGAGCAGAGAAGCAGCAAACAGGCAAGCAAGCAAGCAGGCGAGACAGCAATGTCTGTCTAAACATTCAGACCAGATTGATAAAACAAACCCATGTACTATGCATAGATTGGCTAACAAAGAAATACTTATTACTTATTGGCTCATGAGGGATCAACCCTTCTGTAAACATCAGTGGATGTTATGAAAACTCCTCCTAGTGTTCTCAAAACAATCTCAGGGCCAACCTTGGCCCAGGCTGGCAGTGACAGCCATTAATAACAAAACCAGGGTTTCCCATAAGTCCCTGAAGTTTTTAGTCAGCATATTCAGCTAGTTTTTATTGTCATTCATCCTTCTCTGAGGGCTTTTTGGGGAGCAGGGAGAGAGAGAAAGGGCTTATGCTCCTGGCTGTGTTTCGATGGACCAGTTCTGCTCCACCTTTCTCATCTGCATGGGCACATCAGTGGAAAGCGCTGAGTGTGGCGACCTGGGAGAAACCTCTGCTGGATTTCATGTCAAGATTCAGAATTAAGCCCTGTATTTCTGTCAGCTTTTTGGAAAACTGGGTGGGTACATCAGTGAAGGATAGTTTGCTCAGTCCCCTTTGGTTATATGTGGGCTTAAAATGCACGAGGATGGCCCAGATTGTCAAATGGGGTATGGCAAGGAGTGATCATGTGTACAGATAAATTAAACCAAATCAACTTATCTAAATGCCTAATTATTCAGCCTAATTATTCCCAGTCAGCATCTGGAAATCTTTAGAAAGTATATATGCAATTGGAATTTATGAAGTTTAGTTCTCTAGAACACTGTTTCTCAATGTAAAGCCTCTATTCTCTTTGGATTCTTTCCCCCCATACCCCAAACAGATCATGATCCTACGAGGGGAAAATATCGGTCTTACAAATACATATAATAGAAAGCTCCATTGCACACTCCATTGCAAGACGGGACGAGATTTACATTTGCTTCTGGAACTTTCCAACATTTCAGTTTGCATGCACAGAGACACAGGGCCACCTGTTGTATTAGTTTATTGGATAGTATATTTAATATATTAAATAAATAATATTTAATATTAAATATAATATATTATACATATTTGTGGTTTTAGATAGTCTTTTAATATATTTCATATTAGACTTTTCTTGCCTGTCTCTATATGAGTAAAAAATTCCCAGTTGCTATTTAGGGCATATAAACACTCTATTACCAAAGGATCAACAGGAAAGTTTTCTAATTCCAATGAGAAACTGAGACAAATAGACCAGACAGTACACCTTGAGTAAAACATTAATATAAAATAAACAGTTCAGCATAAATATATATGTTGTTATTAGGTAAAAAGGCACAATTTGGGGACTAGAATAGATTTGTGAATGGAATTCTTTTGTCTGGTGGTGCATATTCAGTCCTTTGACTATTAGCTATTGGGGATCTGCTGTTCTTGAAGCTGTTTTTGATTCCCACATGCACATTTACATGGGATGGTCCAAAATGTTTTTCACAGCATAAGGAAGCATAAGTGCAGGGCAGCCACTGCTAGCTGGTCATGGGCTGCCTATGCTGACACAACATGGAAAGCATTTTCTTTGCAGGTTCTTATGGACACCTTGGAGAGATGAAAGTTGTGTCTCTCAATGTCCAAACTCAGAACGGTCCATCCCTAGCTTTCCTCAGAAGTTCTAAAAAATCCTCTCTTGGTAATTAGCTGTTCTTTTGGTGAAGTCCTAAGAAATATAGTCAGCTTGTAACCAAAAATACATTGAGCTGATCTATTTTCTAAACATTTCAAAGTAATTAATGCATTCCAAGAATTTTTGACAGATTATCCACAAACAAGCATAGAAAGACAAACTGTTTTCCAAACTAGTTCTTTGCAACTTACACTTCAGTTATTTCTAGAAATGTGGCAACATTTTATAAGAGTGATCAGAATAAAAAATAAAAAATTGAGATGAAAAATTTCAAGAAGAGGGAAATAGTGCCTGGATTAGATAAAAGAAAAATGGAAAAGAAATGGCAAAATTATAGATTTTTAAAAAGTAGTAAGCTCTATGTATATTGGCATCCCTACAGGAAATTAGATAAAAAATGCCCAGTTTAATCATTATACGTCTGCCTAATGTATAAGTATTACATCTCAGTCATGCATAATATCAGGATAAAAGCTAATTTATTTTTAATATCCTAAACTTATAAATGACTTAGAGTTACAGCATTATTGGAAAATTGCTTAGAAATAAACTAAAGAAAGGGGACTATTGAGATAATCTTCCTGCACTGCCAAAACTATACAGTCAATACTGTAATAATAATAGTAAAAATACCCTTTATCCTTGATATTGGCATGCTGGGAGTATCAAACAACATTGTGTCCAAAAAGCCTGCATGCAACACTAATCTGTGTACCCAGGTGTTTGAGGTGAGCTGGTTTCTAGACACAGGAGAAAATTGGGCTGCCTGTGTGGCTGGACAAGAGGAGTATTATAACGTGCTCTTGGTAGCAGGCTGTCATCAATTACCTCTCTCCTGCACGGGTCACTGGGGTCTGGGGAAGTCAAAGCCAGCACTGTAGCAAGCAAGATCTAAACCTTGATCCTGTCATCATTGATTCACCCCAAATGCCCTTTCCCATGAGTGCCTCGTGCCAAGGTAAATACAGTTATTTGTGTGACTTCTCCCTGCTGGATCTTGCATGTGGCCTGCCAGGCACAGAGGCACATCTCTGTTGCTGTGTTTGCTATTAACTGAGTTTCAGCAAGTTTAACTCAATTACAATCATGTCCCAGCTTAAGTGCTAGGGAGCCTTCTGTGACTTACAGCATAATGCCAATCTGAAGAGGGCTGTAATGGGAGATTAACTTGTAGCAACAGCATTCTGACTGAGACAGAGCACAAAAATAAGAGAGGGAGTTAGCAAGATCAAAGATTAAACTATTAACACCAGTAGATACTTTTAGAGATTACCAGAGACTGGCCAAAGAGAAGAAATGTGAAACACACTATTAAAAAATCTCTGAGGTTGTAGGAAAGGAAGTGAGAATTTATTACACACATGGTGGTCATGTCTGAAAATGCAGTCCTGGTGTCTGAGGAGATAGGAGGGAAGAAAGGAAAGATTAACTCCTTGGGTTGTGATGTTTCTCTACAGCCAAAATTTGGGGAATTTCAGGGATCTCATAAATTGAACAGGGCACTGAAGTAATAATTTTAACAGCTTCTGTAAATAGCAACATTTGAAGATTAAAACTGCAACTTGGCTCTAAAATTCCCATTTCTGAATATGAGCTATACTGTGAGGAAAAGGTTAATGAATCTAAAAAGACAATAAAAGAAAAAGAAAAATGTGGGGTTCAATGAGAAGAGAAAAATCTTTATATTTGCAAGAGATAGATAACATGGATTAGCCAGGAAATTTAGTTATTCAATCTCTGTCCATGATCTTGTTGTCACCATAAGAGCCTTTTAGCTCTGCAAGCCCAAAGATTTGTGGTGGTGCTGCTGCAGAGGAGTCAGATCATGATACATTCAGGCCCGTGTGCAGTACAGGAGGAAAAATACCTGCTGCCAATTACATGTGGGACTGAGGCTTTGAGTGCTCCACACATGAACACCTCAGGCACAGAGAGATTTTTCAGCCTTTGAAAACCAGTCTTCTCTTTAGAAAAAGGCACAGAGATTTTTAGCCACTGAAAACTGGTCCTTAAAAACCTTAGTAATAGCAAGAGTTTGAGCAACTTCTTGTGTACATGGAGATTATTGATGTTTTCTGCTGTAGTGGTTTTTGTGTGGCCAACACAATCTATATAGTCATAAGAATTTAAGAATTTATGTTAGCTGATAACATGATCTGCAATCAGAGCTTGATTTCTAAGAAATTAAAAGATGGTGAAACAAAAGATAATTTAAGAAGAAAATATTTGCAATCAGAGATTGTTCTATTTCCTAAGAAATTAAAAGGCCTGATGAAAAAAAAGCCCCGAAATTTAACAAAAAATTAAAATATGAGATAATTCATTCCCGTCAGGCATTTCACAATTTCAAGCTACAAATACTTTGTCTGAATAGCTTTGGGTGCCCTTTAAAGTCATGGTTGCTGGACACAAGATCCTTTCACTGATTTGTGTGTAATATTTATCCTTGAAAGGCACACAAAACTAATATTTTGGAAATAGTTTACTGATTTAGATTAACTACTATTTAAATCTGCAAGTTTCTTGTGATACTGGTAAGATTTTTGTACCATATGGTTTCTCAGAGATAAGATCCCCTTTTGTCTACAGCTGAGAAACAGTCCTCTAGCCATACATGTCATGGCATGGCACAATTGTCTAGGGATGCAGTATAAAGTGCAGTATAAACAAAACAAAGCAATTCATTGAGTTTGTATATTTTTTTCCTTATTATTTTATGTTATTTTGCTGAAATAGTAATGCATTATTTTTCATCCATACATTTAGTGTTTCCTCTATTTTATTTATTTTGGCATATGTCATCTGTTGCTTCTGCAAATATATGTATGAATAGAAGATCATTGTTAAAATCTGTGTACATTAAGTGAGTCATATGCAGTAATTTTGGCATTGAAGCCTGTATTTAGAAATGTAGTCCCTTAGACTTAAAAAAAAAAAAAAAATGTCGAGAAACAAGCACAGACAGTGTTATTCATGGTGAAAGCTATTGGTTTGGAGTGTAATTTTTTTCTTAATAAAACTTATTTAATGGCATATGTCTGCAAGACCCAAGGAGAATGGTGTAGTGCAGTTTTGTAGGGAAAACAGGTAAACTGTGCAATGAGGATAAAAAATAAACTCATGAAAAATGAGACAGTTGAGCTGTGCCATGTTTTGTAGAACTTGCAATTCGTCATCCTTGGTTTTAACATATTCAGAACAGTTCGCTTAATGTTTTTTCAGGAGGGAAGGAAAACGAAGATGTTGACATAGTTGCTGAAATACTCACATAAAGATACAAAAGTAGGGAGTGAAGCAGTTTCAGGCTGCAGGCTGTTTTTGTGTTTTCATGTTCACTCACAATTGAGGCCTTCACTTAGTCTGTAATTCCTGTACTTATGTGGTCTCTATTTCTTTTCACCCATAATTGAACATTTATCTATGCAAATATAAATTCCATCATTTTGTTCTTCCTCCTCTTGGTTGTCAGTCAAATGTTTTCAAATATATTGTTAGAACCTGTTGCTTTTGGTGAAATAATCTTATTGCGCAATAAAACTTAATTATTTATTTATCTATCAGACTGCAATTAACATCTGGCAACAGGAAACCAAGGAGAAACTCAGATAGAATTTGAGGAAAATATTTTAAAATAATGCATTTCTAAAGAGTGAAGCAATGGAAACCTGTGCAGAGTATGCTACATACCTGCAAAACAAGGGCCCAAACTGTGCTTTCTTGTGGGAAATATGAAATATCTGTATTAATGAAAGGAGGAGGCAAAGATTTGACATTCAGACTACATTTAGGAACTTTTTTCTTTTTGAAAAGAAAGCATAAAATAGCTATTGATGGGCTGAAACATGTGCCTTCCCAAAATACCTCATAAACACACACAAGCATCTTCCTCATTATCAGGATAATGATGAGTACTGACATGGTCATTGTTATATTTTACAGACAATCGATGAGTGGCTTAGAAACTCTTAGAAACTGAAAGAAAAACAAAATCCAAGTTCTCATTTCCTATTGAGCTACTTTTGCATCAACAAATATAAAGTTCACAACAGACATATGGTTTTTCAGTGTTTTGTTTTCTCAGTTCTCTTCCAACTTCATTTGTCAAAGAAATGCCAAATATACAAACTAAAAGCTAAAAAATCTTTGACCTAAGGAAGCTGTAAGTCAATTTCAGAAAACAATTTAGACCATAAAATTTTGCAGGTTTTTGTCCAAGTCCTTTGTTAGCAGCTGTGTATGAAAACATTTTAGTTTTTCATTCAGCAGTGCTTCTTGTTAGCTGTACTACTGTCATACAAGTCAGAATAAGGTACAAATTCAAAGCACAAGAGCAAAGATAATTAACAGGGAACAGTATCCTTTCTGGATAATAAAGAAAATAATAGCTGACAGACTACACAAAAATCAGAGAAAAAAAATCTATAAATCAAGGATCTTAATTGTTATTTCCACTACTTGTTAAGATGAAAGATGACACTATGTAGGCATTTTCTCAGCATGATCTCTCATAAACAGATGTCCAATGCCTTGGGTAAACCTGTACAAACTGAGAAGTATCTACTGACTGCATCATTAGTCTTCTTCTGATTTCAAGCCAGGGATGCTGGAGAACAAATTAGTCAACTGATCCTTGCCAAAGTCAAGTTTTATTAAGGAAAAACATTTGTTGCAGGGTAGAAAGGAATTTTATGCTGAAATTTATATAACAAAGTCCCAGTGAAAAGATAATTTTTTAATTTCACATTTGAGTAATTAATTGCAAACTTTACATTCTTCTTCCTTTGTCTAATTTATGATGTACATTCATCATTCCTCTAAAGGATGCACTCTATTCATTAAAAAATATGAACATGCTTGAGGATACAACACTTGACATTCAAGTAAAATACCACATTTTTTCCAGGATCATTATTCACATGTACTCTATTCAGCACCGCTTCCTTGCCTTTTCTATACCTAATAGAAGAAGTGAAGCGAATCACCAGGTCACCCATATGTGAGGTGTCAGCTCTAATAGGCCTGTAGGTAGCAGCAAGCAACAAAACTACTTCTGCTTTTGCAAGGCAATACTACCTGGAAAGAGAATGATGTAGATCCTGATGGTTTTTCTCTTAAAAATATGTGTAGACTTAGTATATTTTTCAGTATGTTTTATTTTCACTGAACCTAATTTTTGTAATATTTGAAAAGTGACATTCAAGTATCAGAAAGAAAAAAATAAATATGTATATACTGATTGGAAAAGTGGGGGATTATATGATATCAAGAAAATAATAATTTACATTTATACCAGGAAAAAAATTTTGGCAGTAAGTAAGTGATTAGATCATGGAAAAATACTGCAAAAGCCTTAATGGAAAATGGGTATTTGTATCTCTTATCTGTATATTTCTAATAAAAATATTATCTTGGAAATTACATTCAAGAAATGGATTAGATAAACTTAGCATTTCTTACCATCTCTGCTATCTGTACATTTGTGCTTTCTTTGTGTGAAAGCAAACAACAATGAATTGTCAAAAACTAATTATTGAGGAAGTGGCCTTAAGAGAAAAATTTACAGCTATATTGAAAACAGGTTTAAAATAAGGCTGGTTATTTTTTTATTGTCAGTGCTTAGCTCTTTGTGTTAAATGAGACAACATATATAATTAGAGACTAAAATAACCACAGAAAACCCTAAGACTTTCTCTAAGGAAAAAAAAAAATATTGCAAATGGGGCAAAGGTGCAAGTGAACAAATCAGTCCCTCTGGTAGAACTGCAGCACCTTTTTACCACTGCTTCAGAAATTAAACTAAATAGGATCTGGGGGGACCCACAGAGATCTGACCTTAATGGCTCTAATAGGCACTTGCCTATTATAGTACAGCCTGAATAAAATCAGAGCAGACCCAAGAACATGGCCCTTTAGTGATGGCTGTCCTCATGATGGACAAAGATTAAGGGAAGTTTCCTGGTCTTGTTGAGTGTGGTAGGAATTTAGGGCTCCAGGTAGAGCAGGGCGGTGTGGTAAGACTCCAGGGAGATGGAGCGCTCAGTCTGCACAGGCAGCTCAGAGCCTTCTCACTCATCCCCTGCACTCCCTCCCCAGAGCCTGCTCTTCAAGGGCTGCTCTGGCATCTCCTCCTGCTCCAGAATTCCTGGATTTTCACTGGATTCCTGGATTTCCCCACCACACTGCCTGCTGAGCATGTTGCTTTGCTGGAGGTAGCACTGCAGTAAGCAAGATCAGTGCACACAGCAATAATGTAATAAATATTATACTGAACGATGAAGTCTATTGTTCTTGCCTGTTAGTGTTTCAGAGGTATTCTGATTTCTCCAAAGAGAAGTTCCTTCCCAAACTTATCATCATCACAAATATTAACAGTGCATGTTTTAGCTGCAGATTTAACAATTTCCCTAACTTTGAGTAGACCACAGAATAGCTGTCAACATTGATCTCCCAATGCATGGTAGTCAAAAATAACATTTAAAAAATAATTAGAAAAAAACTAGTGCTTATTAACAGAGAAAAAAACTACTGGTTGTTTCCATCTCTTTGGCCTATTTCACTCTGTATAGTAACAAATTAATATTAATTGTATAACAAGACCAAATATATTTCTGGAAGCATTTGGAGAATTCAATAAGATTTTGAAATTGCTATATATAAGTTCAAGGAACTACAAGTAAAATATGAGAAATCATTAAAAGAATATAATCTTAAGTGAGTGTTTTACCAGTGGCATTTAAAAATGCATATTTTTTGTAGTCATCCTCACATCTGGTCATTAATCGGAGTGCATCCATCAAATATTTCAGGTGATGTGATAAGTCATAAAAGACATATACAGCTACCATGATATAGGATATCTTTGGTTAATATGGTCATGGTGAAGCATTGCTGGAAGGTTTTATCTACCACCTGTCCTTTTTCTTTTATTTTTCTTTTTTCTTTTTTTTTTTTTTTTTTTTTAATAAAAACTGCCCCCTTTTAAGCTACATTTTCTTCCAAAACCAAGAAATAAGTGTAGACAATTTGAACCTAAGCTTATCTGAATTTGTGGATACAGAGGCTGTAACTATATGAATTTGTCTACAGGGACTGTAGACATATGCATTATGGCTCTATAGGTCCTAAAATGCAATACCTAGATATACTATAAGCATAACCTAACAGAAAATGTGTTAAAATTTGCCACGAGAGGAAATGTTTAAAAAGATCTTGAGAATCTGAATGTTTGCTAAGTACAAAAACTTACAGATTGCCAAACGGAGATTAAGACATAAAAATATTCACATACAAAGCAGTTCTTTAGTATGTTAGTTACTACTGTTATTATTATCTGAAAGACTTGGATGCTTCCTGCTTCTATCTCAATTATGTTTCTCAAAGTGTTAGAAAATAATTATTTCAAATTAAGCTGCATATTGCTGAACAAACAGGAGTTGCATCAACAGCACATTTAGATAGATGTATAAATTTAGTCATCCCAAATTTTATATTATTCTAACTCTAATTCCTAATCAGAACTATGCTTGAGGGTCTCTTCTGAAAATATTACCCTCCCAAGAGTAATGGGAATGTCTGATGCCAAAAAAACTTCACACACTAAAGCAAGGAGAGCTTGAATGTTTAATTTCATATGCAAGTTCTCACTGTACATGAAAGTACCTGGTTACCATGGCTCTGGGCAGCACAACAAACCTCTCAGCACAGCACTGTGCTGGAAATGATTCTCACAGTAACTTTATTAAATATTTAACTTCAGAAAAACTTAACAGAGGCCCCACAACCCTCATTTTCCAGGGATTTCCATGAGCTGTGTGCAACACACTTGTGGCTTGCATGTGACCAGGCATTCAGCCACAGGACCCAAAGATAAATCTCCTGGCCTCTCAGTGGCTGAATCGTGCTTTGCTGGGGTGTTTCTGTCTGTTGGAATGAGTGTGCTAAGTCTGACAAATTCAGCTGAGGGACTCCAACCTCAGTCTGGCCATCACCTTCCTGGGGAGAGATTTAATTGAAATTCTAGGCATTAAATTTATTGGATGGAAGGAAGATAGCTGAGACACCTTTCTCTCAGTTGTGTATTGTGGGTATGATTTTTGGAGGGTTTTTTTAGAATACAAATATAAAAAAATGCTAATATTATCAGAAAAATGACAGTGACTATAAGTCAGTGGTACAGATATTTGCTTCAGCTGGAGAAAGCTGAAGTTAAATCCTTAGATTTATGGGCATGTTCCTCTTAAACAGTTATATTCCACTTTTTCATGAACTATAGGTAAGATACAGCTAATGATACCAAAAGTGCCTGCCATATGTTAAGAACAGTTTAAATATCGCAAATTTTTAAAAAAACAATGTAGAAGTTCTAGGTTTTGTGTGCTTTCATACTACAGTAGAGGAAATTTGAAGAAAAAGTACAGAAAAATAATTTTTAAACCCCAGGAAAACAGAAGACATTAGGTAGAAGAACCTGAAAGTTATGGGTGTGCAAATCTTGTAAACTCGCCTACGTTCCTCCTTATTGCTTACAAAGCTGGGAGGAACATATGACAGCTGCTTAGAGGCAGGGTGGAAAATGATGAGTCGGGGAGAAAAGAAAAGGAAGTAGTAAAAGACATCTTATTCTCAAAGTACCTACTGAAATGTGGAGGAGTCTGTCATCTGGCACCCATCAGGATATAAACCCTGGAACAGACACAAATAAATCCCAGAGGGAAATTATCAATACTTCAAAGACAACAAAGTTCACAGTTAGCTAGCAGTAGGCAGACCTCAAAAGTTTATCATTACAGAAATATGAAATATACTTCCCATGAATGAACACACCCGAGATTTAACTCTTTTTCCACTGCTTCTTTGGGTGGTTAGAATTTGTTCTTAGTATTTAATGAAAACCTTGTGCTAATACATTTTAACATATGTGATATCTATGAACCATTCATTATTTCCCATTTGCCCCTCAAACCATGTGCTTTTTTTTTTTGTTTCTTCCCAGTTGGATAAGTAAATATTCAGTGAAAAAATGCTATCACTACACCAAATGCTTATAAATTTTGTTTTTCTGTGAATGCTTAACTGTTAGTGAGAACTATGCAGGTATTAATATAGGGAGCAGCAATTCTTCAGCCATTTATGCAAACAGAATCTTAATAGTCCAGATGTTCATGAATAGTAAATAAAAAGCAGCAAAGGATTCAGAAGCTCCATGAATGAATGGAGCATCTGCTCAGAATGCTGAAGAATGTTTGCAAACATCATTTTGAAGTATGCAATCAGCCCTGGTTCAGAGGGAAAACTTGGATAACCAACAAAAAGTTTGAATAAGCAACTGAACATGTCAACAATATTATCTAGTCTATCCCAACTTTGAAACTATTCAGCTGAAACACAACTTTCCTATAGTTTTATGAAAATTTCTTGTTCCCAAATGGATCAAAACTAGAGCAAGAAAAATGCGAACATGTTTGTGTTGATGTTTCTGTGTGAGGGTTCAGAGCTCCTCAGCCACATGACTGCCTTACTTTGTGGTGCTTAAGGTGTGCAGGTCCTAAATTTCTAATTAATGAACCATCAGCTGACAGAAATTGGGCTTAACTGGTGGGCAAAAGGTCAGGATATCTCACCTACTCCTCTCTTCTGACATTCATAAAAATAAGGGGTTTACAGTTTTGGTTAATGAAAATAAGTAAATTTTGCCAAATTAATTGCCCTGATGAAGGCTGGCCATAGAGGCTGCTCCAGGAGCACATCCTGCCTGGAGGGGGCCAGGAGCAGTTGTGTGTGCCCACAGGTACTGCTGGGATTGTGCTCATCTTGAAACCCCAGAGCAGATTCTTCTCCCATGCCTGTCTGTCCCCAGCAATGAGATTGCAAGGAGGATCTGGAAACCTGAGCTATACTTTCTGTCTTTCCAGATCTGCTATTCTTTTCATTTTAGTGTTAGTTCAAACTGACAAAGAACAACTGCTCCAGTCCAATTCAGTGGATTTTTTCAACTTTCCCCCTTCTAAGCCATTGCTGCTGAATGAAACTTGTGATAAGTTCCATTTTCAAATTGCTGAGAGCTGAGCCTTTGCAGAGAGTTGCATATTGAAAGAGTCGTGTTAACCCCTGGGGCTGTCTGATGTTGAGTATGCTTCTTGTTTGCCAGGTACAACTTTGTGTGCCTGGGAAGCTTACAGGAAAGCAGAGAACAGCTGAAGGACAGTGAAAAGGGGCAAGCAGAGAAACAAGGCATAGACTCAGGCCTTTTAGCTGGCCTCAGAGGAGACAGAAAAAATAAAACCTCTCTTAAAGACACAGAGGGGATTTAGGAGAACTTGTTGAAATCCAGGAAGTCAATCTAAGATGTGGAAGGAAAAAACAGAGTGTTGAGGAAGTGTGGTGTGAACCACATCAGGGCAAAGAAATTTTTTCAACATGGGCTTCTATCTTAATTTACCAAGCCCCATTTTTTCTGTTTCTGTGTTGTAATTTGTGCTCTGATAAAACACTGCTGCATAATTTAAAGACCTGTTGGGTTCTTACTGTGCTTACTGTAAAGAAAAGATAGAGCAAGATGCACCCAAAATCTCTGAATAGCCATCTGGTCAATGCTGTCTGGCCCATTTATCCATCAAAATTAACTCAGTGCTGGTTCTAAGCTGAGCACCTGCAAACCACAGCAAATAATGAATTTCCTCTCCTTGCTTCCTTTATATCCCATCTGTAGGATTGTGCTCTGCTGCCATAGAAACAACTGATATTAACAAACTGGTTAATGGTTCAAAATGAAGTAAATTTTGGAAGGAAGAATAACAAAATTTGTAAAAAAAAATGGATGATTGATATTATTTTTCATTAATAATTTCAGAAATGCTCCCTTTTACATCCATTATTTGTTTAAAATATTGGCAGCAGCATTAAAGCAAGAAAACAAAAAAATGGTTTTTGGGTATTCACACACAAGCTGTTTTCAACAGTCAAGTATCAGAAATGGAAGATAAGAGATGTTCAAAGAGAAAATCAGCCCAACTGTTTTGACTGCACAAGGCAGTACATAGCAGAATTTTTTGTGTCCAAACAGCTACCAGTTTTTTGGCCTTTGTTCAAATTCTGTTGCTGACTCAGGTTTTCTATTTAATGTGCCTTGTCCAAAGTGCAATGAAGCCAGTGCAGAGGTCCCATTAAGCTTTAATAAGGCTCAGTTTAGGCCCATAGCAGAATGGACATACTTATAAGCATAGAGGTGTAGCAAAATTACCCCTTCACTGGGCTACCAATATCTAACAGGCCAAATAACTACCAGGATAAGTGTATGAATTTTTGTCAGTAATTTTCTAGTTCCATCATTTTAAATTTATATTGTCAAGCTACGATCGACTCCCATTGAACCTACAAGCAAAACTCACACTGATGCAGCCTGGAGTTCATCCTCATGTCTTTTATGTTTTATGGAAATCCCTTGAGCTCAGAATATCAAGGACATTATTCTATGTTGGCATACAGATATCATCACACTTGCTGTCATTTTTTATTAGTTTTAAGATATATATATATGGCTGTACTCCTGTTTTGACTAAGTATGCTCTAAAATTTCCAGTAATCTGTGGAAAAAAGCTGACTTGTATGCCAACTCAGCTTATTTTTTTCATTAGCCTTTGCTACCCTTCTAAATTTTCTCTGTCAAAATATAAATATACAAAATGTTCATTTTGGCTCTATGTCATCAGCAGCTTTTAGAGTAAGATGTTCCAGCTGATGCCTCATTTGTTTGTGGTGATCTCACATCATCTATGTCATTTATCTTCTCTTTCAGATTTGGCTGACCATCTTTGGTTCTCAGGTTTTTATCAGGAGAGAGGAATAACAAAAAAAAAACAACCTCTTGCAAATTGTTTTGAAACTATTTCCCAACATTGTTGTAACGAAATGAATGGGAAGGTGAGGTGCTATGCTCTCAACAGTAGCAACATCCAGGAGACAGGTGGAAGTTCCACTGACATCTAGAGTTTGGGCTGCTGCTAGAATGATTTGAGGCCTCCTGCATGGCAAGATAACTTTGCCTTCAGGAACTTTCAGAGATGGGCAGAATTTGCCTCTACAAATCAGAGAGAAAGGAGAGAAAGAGAGAGAAAGGATGAGACCAAATCCAAACCACAGCACTAAGAATCAAGGTACATGGGTTTAATTCCAGAATGTTAGTTAGGTAAGTCTCAAAGTTTCCATGTGGAGGTGAAACACAGAAGATCGTTGTCTTTGATGATTCTAATTAAAATCTCTAGGAGGACAGGAAGCTTTCCTAATGATGATAAAGGCTTATTTGGATATATTCACACAGATAATGCAGCATAAGCTGGTTATTAAGTAAGGTAAGACTCATAATGAGGTAAAATCAGCAAAATCTAGGTGTTGGTATAGATCTGATGATGCATTTTTGGGGGTGTGGTCAGCATAACCCAAGATTTTCATTTTCAATTAATAAACCTCACGTATGGTTAAAAACAGTTAACACAGGACAAACACAAAGCTTTACTTAAAATAGCTTACACTTTTTCAGCTATTCCCTTTGATTTCTTGTTTTGTACATCTAATGCTTGGCCACTACAGCTCAATTAGAAAATGCTAAATATTGTATCAATGAATGGTCAGAAAACTTGTAATTTTTTATCCTTCTCCCTCATTTGAAATCCCACATGATGCATTTTTAAATGGAAATTAATTATTATAGTATGACTAGTCATAAAGCATTTTTTTTTTCCCAGAGAACCATATCATGAAAGGGCATATGCACAAAGCTAAGTGTCTAAAATGAGATCTTTATAGCCAGCTGAGACTCTAAGAACAGTGGACTGAGAGTGGTCACTAATGACATTGCTAATGATAGATACCATTACCTTAGAACAGATGTCAAAGTGAAATAGCATTATAGCCTTCAAGATGGACTGTCTTGTCCTTCTCAGTAAATCTATTAAGATGGCTTGCAAGAACAAAACAGAGAGGTGTTTATTTCCTCTCCTTTTCATGAAATGCAAAGTATTCTGTGCATTTGTAACATTTACCGGCAAAAAGCTCAAGTGGAAAAACAAACAAACAAACAAACAACAACTTAATAGGTAAAACATGCATATGGGGTAGTAAATACAAAATATTAGTGAGAAAATCATATATATTTAAAAATGATAATTCTCATTAGACCAACCTAGAATTAACCTGTGCTAAATTCAAACACAAAAATGGAGTCAGCATGAATTAGGAAGAACAGGAAGTTTGAATTGATGTAGCTGTACCTAAAGACTGCAGAGAAGTCTGCACAGTGGTAGATTTAGGGGTTAATATTAAGAACTGTATTTCTAATCTAGGAGATTAGAATTTTTGTGTCTGCTTGTCTGCAAATATCTGTGAGTGTGATTGCATGGATGTAGGCAAAATACAACCTTGAAAACCTTATTAAGGCAGGGATATGTGACAGTGCAAGAGTAAAAGGATTAAAACAAAACGAGTTACCTGTGATTCTCATTTTATTTCATTATTACTTTTTAGACACGTGACTACATAAAGTAAATCTGATTTTAAAGTTGCAAATTGAATAAATGGAGCAAATATGGCATATAAAGGCCAAAACGTATCTGAGAAAACTGACAGAAAAAAAGCCATTTTGTTTTTTGACTTTTTGATTTTGCATTTTATTTGCTTTCCGTTCAGTAACAGATACATAAACAAGTGTATCAAATTAAACACATTACTACAATATGAATTGCACTTTTAAAGTACAATAAATACAGAGTGTATGAGGTCACTCCAGATTACTTATTTGGAATTTCAGATGGAGTTTTGGTTGCAAATACTCGTCATACAAACTCTATGGAAAATTTATTTTCTAGAGTGTTATTTCTCTG
>VWZN01020612.1:1198735-1218410 GCA_013396955.1 Regulus satrapa | reverse complement strand
TCTCGATGATGTGCAGGGCCCCAGGATTATCATCTGCTATTGTGACTCCACGAAGTGCTTTGCAAGGTACTAAGCGTGGTACCTACATCAGAAGGATGGCTCGGGCAAAGGTGGATGCTTTTATGCTTTCAGAATTGTTCAGTCAAATTAAATCTGCAGTTTTAATGGGGTTTGAAGCATGTCCTGGAACAAGGACTTTGCAAAGGGAGAAATAGCAGAGGAGAGAGAATATGGATCATAAAAACTTGGTCCAAAGTTCAGCAAGTGCCACAGGATTGTTTCCATTTCTACTGATTTCAGAGTGCTCTGGATCAAGCTCAGTGCATTGGTCTCTGATCAAATTTCAACATACAAATACATTTCCTCACACAGACAGGAAATTTCAGTCCAAATTCTGCAGCATTCCTGCCATACAAATCAAGGGAACTTGTTATTGCTCTGGGTAATTTCATATCCTGAGCAATAAACAGGGAAACTGCCTCACTTCACATTTTGCTTCATGTACTGGTTCGTTATCTTCGAAGCAGAATTTTTATCATTTTGTTGCTGCACTGAACTTTGCCAAAAGAATCAGCAGAGGAGAGGTAAATGGAAATCCCTGTCCTTGCACTCCAAAGTGTCTTTTCTGCAGTAGCACTGGGGCCAGCTGGGGGAATATGAAAAATTTACACAGACACACCCCTCTTAGTGTGAGCTTCCAAGTCCCCTAATCTGATTTGAAGACAGGCAGCAGTGCTTAGAACAGAAGGGGGATCAAGAGCCTTTGCAGTATCATGGAGAGAGGAGCTGTTCTGCAAAGTGACAATGAGCCTGAGCAAGTTGAGGATGAGCCTAATGAGCAAATGGAGGCAGAAGAAGTGATTTCCATGAGGCCCAGTGGGGTCTGTTTATTTCAGTCAGGATCTTTAATGAGCAGCTTGCTGCATCTATGGTTATTGTCAGCACCTGTATCTGTCGTTGCTTATTGGGATTTCAGTTCAAGCTGCTCCTGGAAATGGGATTTGGCTTTACAGTCCGGGTTTGAAATTACTTTTACGTGTTGCAACCTTGTACCATCTTTTCAGATCCTTGGCAAGAATTAGGGGTTGTAGTGACAGAGAACTTTTATGAGCTCAAACATGCTTGTAGCCACCAGACACACAGCAAATAGTAGAACAGGTGTCAGGCCAGCAGCCTCTGTCATATATTTCCTCAAATTAAAAGAAAAAAAAAAAAAATCCACACATTTTAATGAAAAGCCTCTGTGCAAGAGAGCAACAAAATTTTAAACATTTCTGCTTTGGGGCTCTAAATGAGCCAGTCTAATGAACCAGCTGAATACTTACTTCGTCCTATAAACAGGAATGTGAACATAACAAAAGCAAGGGAGTTTTTTTCAGTTTTCATGAATTTGAAAGAGGTATTCAGAGGTAACAGCCATGCGGTTTATGTACATGTACAAGCAAGAAAAGGAGACTTTTTAAAAAGAGCCTCCACAGCAGGAATTCTTTTGGTAATTCTTTTCCTAATACTTCATTGTCCCAATATTTTTTTCCTGTTCCAACAATGAATTTCTTCCCTCTTCCAAAATCAGCTGTGCCTCAAGCATGCTCTTCTGCTGATTCTGAAAAGATTGTCTGAGCAGGTGTGCTGTGTAAGGGTGGGTATGCTCTCAGAGCTATTTCATGAAGCAAGATTTTAAAGAAACTTGAGGATGTCAGAGATGGAGGGTACTGTGCATGAGAAAACAAGGCGTTGAAATATTTTTTCTTTTATTACAGTCCCTGAAAGAAACATTGTTTCATTTCTGACTCCCTGGTATCAAAGTGGGAGGAGACCTATTATTAGCCCGCAAATTTTTAGGAAGGATTAAAAAAAAGAATCTGTTTTTTCTGCCTAAAATATGAGTACAGTGGCATTAAGCTGATCCAGGTTCTGAATGGTTCTGAATCAGTTTTGTGTCTGGTATGTTTTATAACTTCCCTTTGAGTAAGAGGAATTTTCTTTCTTGGTTGTTGAAAAATAAAACAAATGGCTGACATTTTGTTCTGTTTGAGTACCTGACCACATTTTACTAGTCTTGTAAAACAAACTGTCATAAAAATGCATGGAACTGTTAATTTAATCTCACTCTGAGGTATGGAAGCTTGAAAACTCCTTTACTAATGCTGATAAACCCTGCTCCTTCCAGGAAAGTGTTCTTCCGTCCCACATCCTCTGGAAGAGCAACTCTCATCACTGAGATTTTATGGACCAAAGTGTCTCCCCCTGATTTATTCCACAGGAAGACCACTTTATCCTAACAATTACTCTACTGAAAATTATATGCTTCTGAGCTGTTTTGAACAGGCAGGAATTCCACAGATTTGCCTTCTTAGGCAACCAAGTTACAAATCAAACTCTTCTCCAAATATTCATAAATGTGTGCATGCTTTTATCTGTCTCTGCTGAAGGAAGAATAAAAGTAGATGTTACCCTCAAGTCTCTGAGATTTCTTTAGTTCTTTAAAAATAATTGAAAAGCTCAAGGTCAACAACCTTATTTCCTTTTTTTCTTATTCTCCTCTTTTTCTTAAATGTAATGAGAAGAAATATTTTAATAAAGAAAAGCCACTCGTAACACTCAAAAGAAATAGAGGTCTTCCCCTATGACTCTGAGCTGTAACTCCAAGAGCTTGCCTAGGAAGGGAGCTTGTCTGTTGTTCAAGTTAAATCATTCCTTTTGACCAGTCATTTATTCATTTTTCCTCATGACCATGCTATGTCAGTTTAATGTTCCAGATGGATGTGTTCTAAAAGCATCACACTCAATGCCTGTCTCTGAGAGATTTATGAGAGACCAATAGAGGCCCAAAAGTACAAACAGGTGTGAGTGAACTTAGATGAAATGCTGGATTTGTCCTGATTGAGTTTTATTTCCAATACTATATCACCAGTCTTTTAACTCTGAGAATTTAATGTGCCCTGGAATCTTTCATATATTGGAATGTATTGGTTCCAGCTCTTTGTTGTAGGTAAAATATGCTTTTCTTACTCCTATCAAAATAATGCAATGAGCTTATTGTTTCCAAAAATATCTTTTCCTCCTCTTCACATCTGGCAAAACAATCTGTATCTTTTATCTGAAACCACATTGTTATAAAATGAGATTAAGCAGAAGAAAGAAGAATCCTCTGATCTGTAGTGGTCTTCAGATATTGAACAAAGCCAACTATTTTCTCCAATTAAATAAACCCCCTTTTTCTGGTTCTTGGGGGGCTTTTCCCCTTCATTTGGCAGTTTAGGTGCTCAGACTCAAAAAGCTTTAGATTCAATAGATGTGTCAGTAAGAAGCTGTCAGAATTTGGGGGATATTGACATTTTTCAGTCAAGCTATGGATGAAAACAGAAAATATAAAACTGACACTGTAAAACAAGGTGTAGAATCCTGTTCACATTGCAGACAATAACAGAGTTACTAAGATTTCACCCAAGGGATTTTTAAAAGCATGCGGATGACCTGGGAGCCCTTATAATGGGGTTTTATGTTGCAAAGACATACAAACATTTTTTGAAGTTTCTGACAGTGACCCAAATTGAAGTATTAACTGGAATGGTATATCGTGATTTTCTCTTTTTGATGTCTACGCTGGAACAAGGAAACAATTCAAACAGCCCACAACACTAGGGCTTGAAAACTCTGCCATTATTTAGATGAGGGAGGTGGGACAATGAACAAGTGTAAAAGGTTTTGTGTTTCTTTATTAACAGTTTTCGCTTGTGACATGCTCTTCTAAAATTTTGGGAAAATTGGCCTCTTCACTGAATTATAGAAAATTGTCTGATTTGTGTTGCGTCTAATAAGGCATTGTGTTTTCAGTCCTTCTTTATGATGCAGGCTTCCCTGCTATACACTACCCTCAAACTGCAGAGGAGCTTGGGTTTAGGTGCAATGTGTCTACAGCATTTTCTTCCTTTGTGTTACAGTTACTGAGAAACTCAGTGATAAATGGTCACTGGTTGTTTTTTTTTCCATAGACATTAATAAAAATAATACCATATTCATACAGAATGCTCAAGAAACTGTTAATAGAAAAAAAATATATATTCACAGCAGGCTTCAATCACTGGAGTTTTTCTATCTCTCTGAAATAGCCACTTTTTATGTGTTTGGCCAAAATTCATCTATATTGCAGTAAGCAAGGCTGAATTGGTGATTCATCCAGTTCCCTTTGTGAAGCTCCAGTTCTTTACTATTTTATATAGTCTGGCCAAAGCATGGAGAGGTGTAGTCAGTTAATGAACTTGAAGAAATGAAATAACAAACAGCATATATAATGTTCAAGAAAAATAAAAATACCAGCAGTGTGCAATATACACGTCTTGCAGATTTAAGCATATGATTTGATTTTATTTTTGTTTTTAATAATTTGTCAATATTAATGTTCACAGCACTCAGTTTATTTAGGATAAGAGATTCTGGGGAAATTTTTCTTTGAGCATAATGAGGACATTTCCAACGACTTTTTTTTCATTTATAAGAGAAGAAATTTTGTTTGTCTTATATGTTTGATTTCTTTAAAGTTCAGACAGTTCATCCTATGGATTCAGACTCTCTTTTTGGTTTCCAAAGCTGAAAATAATGCTAAGTGCTCTGAGCATTACTTGTAGCTTTCTTTTATATTGTGTTGAAAGTAATAGCCCTCAAGATCACTGCCTTCCTCTCTCCATGCAATTTTGAGCTTGGGTACAAGATAGGCCATTGGATACAAAGTGTCTTCATATTGTCTTATGTCTTTTCTTTTAAACCCCACATTTTCTGATTTAATCAGCTCTGTCATCTTTTTTTCATCATCTTTTTTTCACTACTGATGAAATTTTTCCCCAGTTTCTTTCTACTGTGCTCCTGATGCAGTTCAGGGAGGGCTAAATGTTGTGTGCTGCTCAGCCCAGTGCAGGGTCTGTGCCTATCTTTGTTTAGCAATTAACTGCTGTAATGACTTTCACCATCTTCAGCTAAAACAAATGCCCAACAGGAGGAAAAAGAGATAATAATTCTTTAGCCAGGCACAGTGGGAACAATTAAAGGCAATGTTTTCCCCTTGCAGAAATTTGCAGATCTAAATTTCAATGCACTAATTGTGTCCATAGCCTCCAGATCATCTTCAAATCCCTGGGTAGGAGCAGCTCTTGCAGGGTTTTGTGTAGCAGAACCCACAGGTGAACCCAGTGCAGCTGTGACAGAGGTGCTGAGCCCATCCTGGGTTGGGTTGGGTTGTACTTGGATGTTGGATAGGTCAGGATGTGGACTGGTGTACAAGTACCTCATTTATGAGAGGATGAACACATTTAAAGACACATGAAGGACAACTTTAAGCTGTAAGAATGTAATGTAAATGAGATAGTGCTCCTTTAATTCCACAAGTAAAAATATTTCTTTTCAAAGAGGAAAGCTTAATAAAATCATTTGAGGCTTAAGGCTGACAGTAAGCAAGCCTTAAATGTGCCTACATGGTAAATGACATCTCTTTCCTGCCTCTTAATCATGGGAGGTGGTGTCAACGCCTGCCCTGCCTGAGTGCTTCTCACACCCAGCCCTGAGGCACACCATGCTTTCAGTGATCTAGGGCAACGACACCAATATCTGCTGCTTGTAAATAATACCAGCAAACTAAAGACCTTAAGCTTTGGCTGCAGGACACATAAAATGTGTGAGGTCATATAATGGATCATAGGCTTCAAAAATTCCTGATCATTCATTTTTAATTCATTCGAATCATGCATATTTAAGCTGAGACAAATTGTTGTTAAGGGCAGTTCTTTTTTCTCTTTACCCTGTCTGTTTTACAAACTAATACTTTTATTGAAGTGTCAGTCATTTGTACATGCACTGTCAGCTTGCTACAGGTTCCACAGTGGTGTAAATATTCTCTCGATGTGTTCCGTGCATGTGGGATATGCAGGAACCAGTCAGAAGGTCACGAAAATTAAGGGTGAAATTGATCATCCAGTATAATTGTGCCACATCAAGTCTAAGGAAGCACAAAGTAAATGCTTGTGGGGTTTGTTTCTTTGCTTGTTTCTTTGTTTGTTTGTTTGTTTTTCCAGATCCAATATTGTTTTCTTACAAGGGAAAGGAATATTTTAATAGAGACCCTAGAGTGGTTACAAATCTTAAGCAGTGGCAGGACACAAGCAAACACAGGGTACCAGTAGTATGTGTTGGTGGTTGCTTACCTACTTGACCTCCTTTGAAAATACCCATAACTGAAAAAGTGAGATTGACACACAATGCAAATTATGTCTGCAGCCACATCTGCTGGAGAGAGGAGCAGGTGTTGTTCCCACATTGTTGTGCATTGCAGCACTTGGTGTGTTTTCATGAAAAAAAAACAGTTTGCAACTCAGTTTGCCCTCCCAGGAAAAGCTAGAAGAGTGTTGAACAGAAGGATTACTCAGGATGGAAGAGATCTGTAGTGGTCACCTTGCCCAATCTCTTTCTCAAAGCTTTTGTTTTGCCTGCTGCTCCTCAGCCATGGTGATCTGGCCTCTCTTCAACTACCACCCATTTCAGTAACCTGAGGGTTTGGGGATCAGAATGACATGCCTTCTTACTGTGTTTAGGTTTCTTGTTTCCTAAAAAAGTAGTCTGACTAGGCAGCCCTCCTTTCTCTGCTCACATCTCCACCTTCCATCCCACTCCTGTGTGAGTGGCAAGAAGAATCTGGCTCTCAGTGAGTTGAATGAACAATTGGATTGGGAGCAGTAAGAAATCCCACCCTCCCACTGCAGTTACGAGCTTTTAGTAAATAAATGGGAAACATTTCACATAATTAAATATCATCTTAGGAAACTGGGAAAAAAATGCCCTAATTTAGAAAAGCATTCAGAATTGCATGTAAAACATGCTGTTGGAATGTTTTTTATACTATTTTATAGTGAATTTGCAGCAGAAACACATATCTGAATACATTAATGAAAGATCACAATCAGCATACAGTCTTTCAATCTACCGGGGGTTTTTTGTGGGGCATGCTCTTGCTAACAGTGCTTTAATAGGTTTGCCACATCCAAATTTCACCTGCCTACCCCCTGCCCCTAAAAACTCCCATTTAACCAGGGTTCTCATTTTATAAATCACATTTTGTAATAGAAGTCAGTTTTGTGTGCCCCAAGTGGGTAAGCATTTCCATCCTTATATCAAGAATTAAGCATCTCCTGAGAAGGAGGAGAGGTCAAGTGCCATAATAAACCAGATTCCATCAAGAATCTGAAAAAAATGCTGCTCTGACCAAAGCTAAATGGAAGAATATCTGGATTGGGATGTGATATGAAAGAGTAATGAATAAACTGAAGCTATTTCCAGAGTTTATGCCCACTGTGGCTGATCCCATCTCATTCTTTCTGACACTGTTATTTACTCTGAATTACAGAGAAAGCATACATGATGTATTCAAAAGGCCAGGCCCACGGCCAGTTCCAAGTACCTTAATTTCACAATACATATCTTTGCCTTTTGACTACGTACCTTAAAAACATATTGAACTCTTGGAAATGAAATCTGACTGGGGAGTAAGCATAAACTAAGTACATGCAGGCAGGTACTGAATAAGAAAAGAGTTTCACTGGACTTGTGGTCCAGAAAGAAAAGTGACTCTGAGAAATCTGTCAGCGTCTCCTTGCAGCTGAGTAGGTTACTTTGCCACATTCATTACAATGGAAAATCTCTTCAATTCAGTGAAAATGCTATTTTTCACAGATTTTTTTTTTTTCTACCTGGTAGCATACCACTATTATTTCTATTTAATCTATTAAATTACCAAGGAAATAAAATACAAGTTTTAGTATTTAGCAGAAACACATGGCTACATTGAAGAAACACATTACTACATTGTTGTGGGGGTTTTTTTTGGACAATAAATCTAATAACTTTCATTTTTCACAGATAAAAAAAAACCAAAAAAGTACCTGTCCATTTCCTGCTCCTTGAACATTCTGAATATCCAACCAATTGATAGAGGTGAAATAATTATTTTATATTTATTATTAATAGAATACATATTGCTTGAAGTAAAACATAGTTTTTAATCAAATGAAATATAATACATTATTTAACATATATTTTATTTCTTTGTTTTTTCATTTCTGATGAAATAATGTTGAATATCACCATTAAAGTCTAATCTTTAAAAAATATTACTTCATATGCAAACTGCAACAGATGTGGCTGAGAAGAACAGAGGCTTATATCAGTAATGTTCACATTCTTGGTAGTTGGTAAAAGATGACATACGGAATTCTCTGGGACATATTAGTCAAAAATAATGATAAGAAATTTCTTCAAGTTCTGAATAATTACTCGAAAGACTTTAATTCCTACTGTTTATTTTTAAGGGTATGTCCAAAAATAAACTTTGGGGCAATTGGTGACTAGTTCTAATTTACTTTTCTGTCATACTGTTTTTTCTGTATTGGCTGAAAATTTGCCCTTTTTCTTACAGTTATACAAACTAATATATAAGGGATATTATCTCTACCTACAAGCTTTGTCTTTACTATATCATACAACTACAAAATAAAGACAATTCAGGACATTAATATAATTGCCATCCACCTTACATTTTCAAAGTAGAGGTCATTGCTGTGCATGGACATGTTGGCCTCTCAAAATAGTAGTGATCCGCAGACCAACAGCTTTTGAAAGCACCCACCAGCTTTCTGTTCTGTGTAGTGCTCTGCCTGTCCACATTATTAAATAGAAATAATTATTTTGAAATTTCCATTTTTAGAAGAAGACATCCTTTCTTGCCCATTACTCAGCTAAACCACCTCATATATCTGTGCAAAAGAGAAAAATGAGCAGCAGTCTGGATAATTCCCTGTGCTGTGTGTTGAGTTCCCTGAATCAGGTCAGCCAGAGCTTCAATGCTTATATTTTGTGGCTGATTATGGATATCAGTTTCTCAAAATGCTTCATCACTGCTGAAATTAACATTTTATAGTAAAAAATATTCTCATTTCTTTTCATATCTTTCAGCCAGCATGGTTTCATCACTATTACTACTTGCTTTTTATGCAAAAAATATTGAATCTTAGATCTCAGTTTTTACTTTTTCTTCCTGAACATACTAGATGAAACTTCTTGGGAATAATACTTTAGCCTAAAGATGAATCAGCTTACATTATTATTAGAAAGAATGCCAAGACAGAGCAACTTGATTTTCATAATATTTCCATCGAAGTGAATAAGGAGATTTTTCAGCTCTTTTGGGTTTTCACAATTTGAAAAAAGGAAACATGTAGTTGTAAAAAGTATATTTAGGGACTTCTGGACAGACATACACCTGAAATGTAAAATTCAATAGCCTGACAATTCAGCTGTTCTCTGCAGATATGTTTTTATTTCCATAACTTGAAGATTATCACCTGCTTAAGAGTATATATGTGTTATTAATTATAAGTGTGAATAACCATAACAAATACAAATGAAATGGTTTCAGAAAATTAACAACTCTGAATTATTTTTTTCCAAAAAATAATTTAAAAATAAAATTTTAAAAATGACAATTGATTTTTATTCTCTGAAAAAAAAGGGTTTGTTTTGTGTATTCCCCCACCTCCACACAAGTCTAGACTGGTGTGTGCCAGCAAATTCAGCCTTTCCTCCAGGTCTGGGGGGACCCTTGCAGGTTATCCTGTCACTAGGCATGGGTGGGAAGCCAAGGTCAGTACTCCATGGCAGCCTCACCAGTATCAACAGGGACATTTTTTTTGCTTCTTTGATATATTTCTGGTCTAAAAATATGTAAAAATAAAACTAAAGCTTTGTTTTCATAATTTAAAAAGAAATTCACTAAGAAAAAATGGAAGCATTCTTCAGGAGACTTGAGACTTTCAGTCTCCTAGAAAGGTTCAGGAACTGCATCCATAGAAAGTTTTTATTCCTGTTTACCTTATTTTTGGACAACGATAACTCTCTTCCTTTGCCTGCACCACCCTCATATTGCTTCTAAGATTGATGAGTCAGCCTCATGTACATAATATTAACTCACAGGTCTTAAGTCACCTCCCAGTAAAAGATCAGTGTCATTCCAGAAAGGGACAAGGTCAGAAAGTGACTTATTAAAGATCATCAACATGAAGTCATCATGATAGGGTCAAGAGTTTCTAAATCTATGGTTTTTGTGTGCTGTGAAATGATGCAGGACACAAGGATTTGATAAATGATGGAGACACCTGACACAAATTCAGAGATCTCCCAATGGCCTGGCCTTCACAAAACTGCCATTGAGAGGGAAAAAAATATTCATGGTAGAGAGGGCTTTTCATAGTCTTAACTCCAAGTTGTGTGGATTATGGTCTCTAAAATAGTGAGAAAAGTACCAAAACACATAATGTAACGCTTTGTGTAGGTTTTGGAGCTATATGGACGTTCTCAGCGCAGCTTTATGAGGTGTGTAAGAGCCTGGGGAGAAAGGCAACAGGGGTAGATCAGAACTGCTCTCAGTCTGTGCATCTCTGAAGAGCCAGCATTGTGAGTTCTCCTCCCATGCACTGATCAGTCCTTAGGGATTTTGGTCCCAGCAGCACACATGTGAGGGAGAGTCTCCTCAGGGCTGACTCTCCTTTAATATCTCCAAAGCTCAAGAACAGGGAGGGAGAAAGAGCCCCAGCAGCCATGAGCGCACATGGGGTGGGGACCAGCAGCAGCATGGCAGTGACTCTGTGTGAGCATCCATGGAGTGGCAGAAAGGAGGACAGGGAAGAGGAGAATGTGCCATAGCTCTCAGCATGTGTGTGCACACCTCAGACACCAAAGAATCTCCCTGTGTAATTTGCAGCAACATGATTTAGATGTTTGTCCCTGGACTGGTTCCTGTCATTATTAACTGGGAGTGCAGTCAGCTTCTCAGAATTTTGCCCAGGTTTCCTTTAATGTCCAAGTGATGTAATGAAGATATAAAGTAAGTCTCAAATGCAGGTTTTGTGGCACTTAAAAATTTCTGAAATCCCTTTTTGTATTGTAAAACTAATCTCCCCGTTGTGAACTCATGCAGGCATGATCTCACCTTTGGCTTAAAAATCATCGCATCTCGCCAAAGACTGTTGATATTCCTCACCTTTTGAATATAATTTGATCTTCTCATGCAGCTCTAACAATAAGACTTTTTGATGGGCTAGAGTCAATTGCAGAAAATAACAAGTTGGCACAAGGGAATGTAAAATGACTGATAATTTTGCAGAAAAAATAAAAGCACATGACCTTTGAGGGTGTAGGCTAGCAAATGTCCTTGCCTAAAGCCTATAAGCAAAAGTGAGACTTTCTAAAACATTTTTATATTTCCCTTCCTAGTATTATTCTTCCAAAGTGTATTCTCATTTTTGCCTTTGTTAATAATTTCATCCTCATTAAAGGATATCATTGTCATCAGAGATTTTCATGCAGCAGACTTGCTTCCAACTATTTATTGAAGGGATACAAAAGTGCCTTCTAGATCTCTCCCTTGTTTGACTAATGCTTTCCTGCACAGTTGAGAACCCAGGAGCTCCCCCAGATGCCAGCTCCATTAGCATATCCCCAGCTAGTTTAAGCCAAACTCAACAGCATCATTACATAGCACTGCGGTCTACAATTCAGATACAAGTCCCTGGCCCTTGACATGTCACTGTTAGTAAGATCATCCCTTTCAAGGTAAAAAAATAAAGCACTAAAGAGGCACTGTAAATTGTTTAGGACATTATTTGTATCATAAAGGAATCACTGTCACTTAGCAACTGCTGCTGACAATTGTATTTTATGATCATAGAGTTTCAGCACTGTGCCCGGTACTTGTCTATACACTCTTGCTCCAAAAGTAAGAATCCTTGGGCATATTGGTTTTGGGTATAAAAGCCACATAATGGCAGTGACAGAGACTGCTTAGCTCACCCTGCTAGCACTGGATAGAGGGTGTAAGGCCATGATAAACTGGATAATACATCTGAGTTTGTGAAGAAAGTGTACTGTAATTGATCTATACACAGTATTTATAAATATGTGATGGACTACTGTGGTCATTACAACTCATGTTCCAAATAAAGGTAAAAGATACAGTGCAAAACCAGACAAAAATCCTTCTGCTCTTTCCCAGGAAAACTCTCTTGTTTACCAACAGATATTATCCAGTGAAGGGCATAAGTTTGTCCTGATTATACTGATCATATTGGTTGCATTTAAACTGACTGCTTTGGAAATCTCAGTTTTAAGAAATATTGCTTTAAAAAGTATAAGTCAATTCAAAATTTGCTTCTGCAATCTAGAGCCCAGGATAGAATTTAAAATGTTCCAACTTCCAGCGTGCTGACTATTAGCATTAATTGCTTCCTGAGAATGCTACAAAGCAAGCATATTAATTTTTTTTTCTCCTTAGTACAATCCTAACACCATCATTATGGAAAGTTGATATAAATTTTGTTGTTCTATAATCAGAATTGTAAAACATTTGAATTTGAATAAACATGTTGCAAGCAATGTTTAGACTTCTAAACATCTTTAATATTCCATGCGTATACAAATAATTTTCCCCCTTTTTTTTCCTGGTACTATAAACCCTAAAACCATATATAAGATAAAAACTGTCACATAACTCTTCCACACCAATATTAACTTTACAAAATTGTGAGGATGTGCTTAAATTTTCATCTAAAGTTGTTACATAAACCAAAATCAAAATATTATCACCTAAGTAAAATATCTTTCCCATTACATTGTGCAGATATAGCTGAGAAGATAGGAAGAAAATGTCATTGTTTTGTCCAAAATAAAAGGAAAGATTATTGTAGTGTGGATGCATTCTATCTAGATCAGTTTCTGGTTGGTTTTTCTTCTCTTGGTGGAATTTGGTATCCCAAAACTGACTTTCCATTTAATAAGGAAATCACTTTTTTTTCCATCTAGACTATCAGCAAGAAATGACTGAAAGCTCAGTCATTCAAATGTACCATGTAGGGTCTGAAGTTCAATTCTGGTGATAACAAAGGTAATTAATAGTACTACTGTAATCATTATAATATCAGATTTTTGCAAATTCACTTGTGACTTTAATGAACCTGAAGATATTACAAGCACTTTTATGTACCTGTGTGGCTTAAGAATAAAGCCGCTGATTATTTGACTCTTGTTTTATGAAATGAAAATCTGGTCTAAAGAAATTTCTAAGAATTTCTGCTTCACTTTAAGAAGAACTCATATCAAAAACCCGGGGTTTGTCCCAAAATCTGCTCTTAGCATTTCCATGCCCAAAGTCTGGAATTTCATGGTTGCTATATGTTTTTCTATTTAGTGGGGTATAATCCACATTAAGTTTAGGAGACAATGAAAATGTTAGTAACCATGACTGAGATGTTGATTTCCAAGTTTGACAGGAGTTTTAGTTGTGTGCTGTTGTGTATCTGTATATCTGCTCTAGATGGTACAGTTAAGAGATTAATGAGCTGATAATTATCTTTCTAGAAGCTAACTGCAGCTATGGGAGGAACCATCCTGGACAGACAGAGCAGTAGCAGGTGATACTTAATGCAGTCACTTCCCCAAATCTATCTCAATTGATTGTATCTTCAATTCCCTGCCATGCCCAATACAGCTGGTATTGAACCCAAACAGAAGTATTTCAGCATCTCATTAGGAAGGGATGGATGCTCAGCAGGTGCCTGCTTTCTCCTGTCTGGACTCTCAGGGTTTACATCCCAAACCTGGTGATTGTATTTGGTTTATAGCATTGTTGAGCACTGAGGAGGCAGAGGCAGCTGAGTGCTTCACAAAAACAGTCCCTTGCTCTGTTTTAGGAACTCTTTCAAAATTTTAACTCTCCTAAAATTAAAACAAATCTACTGGAGCAGGTCCCTAGAGGTATCCTACTACAGCCCTCTGAATTGTGAGGATGCAGTTTTGCTGTGTTAAATTTGTTGGACAGGTTAAGGGTACAGATTGGTCAGTCTATCTACTATCAATTCATCCTATAAATCTAAATTTCCTTCTGACTGGACTGAAGTGAACTTGTGCAAGTGCTCTGCTGCAGTGAGAATAGATATATCTAATAATCTGCAACATTTTCTTTCCAGCTGAACATCCAATTGTCACATATTCCCTGTGGAGTATGTTTGCATTTTCCAAACATTTGTATAGTATCGAAGTTTATTTTGTATTCTTGTCCAAGTTTATTTGTATATCATTATTTACTGTTAACAGGTTAGGAGCAAAATCTTTCATTTCCATATAAAAAAGGAAACAACACTTTTTGAGAAGTATTGTATGGGGAAAACCGGAGTGTTTGATTTGGTTTTTTAGCATTGTTAGATAACCTTCTGTAAACAAACTAAGTCAAACTTGAAAACATGGATTGGGAACAGGGTACTCTTAATCCAATAGTAGAAAGGCTTTAGCTAATAATAATTTTACATTATTTTAACAGGGGAATTTAGAGTGAGTTCCTTCTAGCTTTGGGATTGATTGAAATAGTTTCCCCTGAAGCATAAAACATGTCTAAAGCCACTTTAGAAGTAAGGAGTTCTGAATTCTGAACATAAAATACTCTTTATCAAAACAAAAGTCAGTGGCAAAGTGTGGCACTTTTCCAGCTTTAACTTCTGCTATAGTTGTATTAATCTTTTTGCCTTGCAAGGAGTTTTTTTCTATTAAAAAAAAAATAATAATATCACAAACATCTGTACTGATTCAGCTAAGCAAGGCATAAAACTTCTGAAGTCAGTCATTGATTGTCAACTGCAGTGTTTTTTCTTTCAAAATAGCAATCATTTTTATTTAGTAGTTTCTTTGAGAAAGCACAGAAAACAGCAACTTGGTAAGCCCTACACCACACACCCTCCAAAACTCTTTGGGGAAAACCAGGGCAAATTTTGGTCTTTCATACTTGCATTACTAAAGGTCCATAGTTCCTGCAAAGAAAAGACTGATCTATATCATGATCAAAAGTTTTGATTTCTATTACTTCAGCATTTTATCACTCTACTGAAATAAATAGGTATATGCAAAAGAGTACCCACCATTTCAAAAATGTGTTGTTTGCCTACAAAATATCAAGGAAGGGTCTGTCAAAATGCTAGTTAATAAATCTGAAATATCCAGGTGATTGCTACAAATGCTGATTGAGGGTATGATGGGTTACTAAGAGGGAACAAACGGGTAACCCTCACTGCAGAACGAGCCCTCTGAAAGGAAATTGCTCTCATGAAGGAGTCGCCCTTGCTTTTAGATAATTCCTGATGTTCTGCACAGTGATGTGGCTCACAGCAGGCAGCCTGCACTGCAGGGGAGGAGGAGATCCTTGCCTGTTGGGCAGCTCACCTTCAGTGAGAAGAGGGCCCAGATCTGACCCTAGGGAAGAGGAGTTGGCTTCACAATTCCATCACTTGCATGGCAGAAATGCCCTGTGGCACCCAGATTTGCAATAAAGACAGGAGTCAGGTCAGACACAATTACTGGAAAAGAGGAGCTTGTCAGACCCAGCCTCAGTGAGCTGGGCTTGCCACCCTGACTTGACTTCTTATCTGGAATATTTTTTTCTATGGCTTCCTTTGCTTTGTGGTTTTCTTCCTCTTTGTTGTTTCAGCAAGCATCCCAATTCCCTTGCCTGGGCATGAGACACATCTGTGCCACAGATTCAACCCTAGTCTTTTGCAATCTGGGATTGCAATAATGGGATTATTTGGATTTTTTCCATTCCAGAAAGCATGCTGAATTGCTGAGATCACTGATCACTAACAAAGGAATGAAGCAGCATATTGTAGCATACTTAAAAGTGAGCTTGCACAGAAGAGACAAAAATAATTAGGAAAAACCCAAGAAGGATAGTATAAAATGTAAACAACAATGTAAAGAGAAAACAAACCAACAAAAAAAAGTTTTAAAAAAAAGTGATAATCCCAGAAATAAAAGTGGTAGTAATCCCTGCTCTGTGCATTAATACAGCCAAGCTAGTCAGAATCAAGCTGTTCCACTAAGCACAGCTGAGTCTTGGGTGAGGCAGCAGTATATCACCCAGTCTGTAATAAATCCATTAACACAGGCAGTTCAGAGGAGGAACGTATTGGGTTACTCACAGGAAGGGAAGGAACTCCAGTTACCCTTTTCACCTCAGAGTTCCAGCTGGAGAACATGATCAGGTGAGAACCATTCCAGTAATTGGGCTCCAGCCCACCAGCAGAATGCCTTATACACTCCTGCATATGGGACAAGGGGCAACATTTTCAAAAACTTTGAAATCCTTCACACAGCCTTGAAACAAAACCAAGTCACTGTGGCAATATCAGAGTTAGCCATTGCAGAGCTTTTTCCAAGCAATATTCATTCAGGACAGGAGAGAGCTAAGTCTATTAGGAGATTGTTAGTGATTTATTTGCTTTTTTTACTGTGTCGTGCAGTGGGGAAAGGCAACTAATCTTGTTGGACTCCATTAAGAAAGTCTCTTCAGGCTTCAGACAGCCACACATCCCCATCCAGCCTTCGCAAGCAGCATGACTGGAAATTTTTTGTAATGTCCCAGGCCTATTTGCATAAGCATGGAAGCAGACTTGCATTAATAATCACTGTATTAAGGGCCTAAAAAATCCTGATCACATCATTACACATATTCCCTGGACATTTTTTGTGCATCATAAATATCTCCTCATCACCTCCTTTATTTCTGTCACATCCACGACAGTTTTAATAACAGTTTTATAGTACAGCTGAAGTCAGAGTGAGAAGACTTTTCTTTTAATTGATTTTTTTTCAATAAAAGAAAGAAGAGTTTTAAAAGTATCTAATAGTATCTGACTTACAGAAATATTACTCTTAAACCTTCAGGGTTTAAGATACATAAAGAAAACTGGGAAGATCATAGGCAGGATTTGCATAGGCAAGGTAGGGAAGTGTGGATTCATTTTTTCATATATTTAAGGGGACCTGGAATAATATTTCTGCACTTCTCACAATCCAGGATTACAATTTAAGGCGTTTTATACATCCAAAAATTTGCAGTATAAGGAATCGAATTGCAGGCCAGGTGTGCCCCCTGCACAAGGGGGGAATTTGTCTTGTGAGAGTTAGGGGGTTTCTGAGCTTGCTATTGTTTTCCTAACCCAGAGAAAGCCAGGTTTAAATGGTGAAAACACACTGGGGGATTTTCAAGGAGAGGAAGGCTGCAAGCCAGTGAGTACATTTCTCCCTCATGAAAGGTAACAGTGGGACTCCCTGGCTGGCTGAGCTGCTCTGAGAGGAAGGAGAGTTCACTTGAAGGCAAGAGCTGATTTCTGCCACCCTCTCATGACACTGTGTTAGACACCACTGAGGCCCTGATCAGGGACATGAAGATTGGTCACGGTGCTCCAGTAGAGTGGTGGGGTCCCAGCCAGGCTGAAGGAACCTTATTCACCTTCCCTAATCATAAAAAGATGATAAAGTCTGTTATCAAATAAATGCCTGCAAGAAATCAACACTTACTAATAGTTATGGTGCTCTGGATTAAAAATTATATTAGTTCTCTCTTCATTTCAGTCAGATCCTTCCTAACTTTTTATTCCAGCAACCTTTCAGTGAAATCCAGACATCTCAATAGTACTTGGAATCCAGCAGTGCATAAGCAGCCTCACAGGACCTCACTTCCCCTTAAAGCCTACATGAACGAAAAAAAAAGCCAAAAAGAGTTTGGCAGCATTCAAGCAATACATTCATGAAATCCTTTGAAATGGGAATTTCAGCATAATTCAGCATGATTGTAAATGCTGTAAAATGTGTAAGCCTAAATGGCAAAGGGAATTGTATACTGTAGTTAGTGATAAATGTTCCATGCAATATGCTGGGTTTAGCTGCCCCACTTACCCAATGCTCAGTGGAATTAAGTAGTTAAATTTATGTGCATAGCACTGAAATTGTAATGCTGTGTCAACCTCAGACCTGTTTTTCTCCTAAAGCATAATAAAAATACCAGTGGAAAAACTGTCCCAAGCCTTAGTCTGGTGAAAGGACTGCAAGTCAAGCAGAAAATGTAAAACATCCCTGGTTTTCCTGAGCAACCTGTCACAGCCCAATCTGTTGTGACAGTGCAGGAGGCACAGCCTGAAAGCACCTTGGGAAAGGGGTCAGGGCTTAGGCTCCTCTCTTTTTGACAGGGGTGAAAGTCTCAGCACACAGTGCCTGCATGCCTGTGCTAACAAGATGGCTTTTTAGCCAGCCATCAAAGGCAGAGGTGGGACACCATGGGTTTTCTGTCTCCTGGGATGTTCCAAGTTGGCCACTGTCCTTCTTTGTGGTCTGGCAGCTCTCTTGATTTTCTCAGGAAAGCTCTGAAAGTTCTTGTCTGTCCTTAGTGTGAAAAGGACAGTACTGACTGTAACAATCAGCTCTCCTCAGCTCTCAGTTTTTATTTGTGAAGCCATGGAATAGCTCAGTGGTTCCAACCACTGGTGGAAAGGAGAGAGTGAAGAAAGCTGTGTCACTGCCCTTTCTGCAGGCAGGGCAGTGGGAATTGGTCTCGCCTGTTCAGCCAAAGCCTAGGGATGTGCTGCACCTGAGTGGACCTTGGAAGAGAAGAGGGAATGAGCTGCACCTGTGTGTGGTTAACAGTGGGGCCATCTCAGCTGTTCCAAATCTCTGCTGATGAGGCAGGCTGGGCTGAGGACACTTTTGAGTTCCACACTGCTTGCCAGCTCTACTTTCCCTCAGAGAGGTGCTAGCTTAGGGAGAAGGAGTCACATACAGAGCTAGAGCTGTGTCCCCCAGGCAGAGGCTGTGAGGGTGAGTACTACTTATGGAATTACCTGTCTTTTTCTGTAATGTATATTAGATCAAGAGGCTCTGACTCTCTTGAGTCAAGGATTTAAGCAGATGAAAGATTGGAAAATGCAAAGATGACGTGAGTTGCTCTGGCTCTTTTAGGGTTTCTGGAACATGAGGTGTTGAGGAGGTAGAATTGCTGATTATGTAAGATGGGTATGTACTACTACAGGCTTTGAGAGGCTTGATCTTTTTAAGATGTACCCACTTTCTGTCTCTGTGTTTGAATAGTGAATTTTTCAATTGTACCTGAAAAAGTCTAGTTCCCTGTAAAGCTTGCCCAAATAAGTATGTGCATCATGTATATTAAAGCATAGCTGGGGTGCTAATAACTGTCGCTGTGTGCAGGGGCAGGAGTGCCTTTTGAAACCTGTTTACTTGTCACCACCCCTTACCCTAAGTTTACTCCTGCACTGAGGAACTTGTCTGAGCTTCAAGTTAATGCCTAGCAAGTCTAGTTTGATTGGAACAGACCTGGGTTATCTTGGGAACAGAATTGTAAAAAATGGCACTTGTGTACTCATTGCTGTAAGACTTCATACAAAATATGGGGACATGGAGTCACTTGCATTCTTTAACTGAAGCTCTCTGTAGTAGAGTCTCCTGAGTGGGTTTGGCTGGGCTCTGGGGATGCCTGTAGCCTCTGGCAAGGAGCCTAAGAGATGCTAACATCAAAACAGAGAACGTATTTACTTTTCCCTGCTGACTCCTTTACTTCAGTGTTCTCAGAAACAATTTCTTCTCAGATCTGCTATTGCTGCATTCTGCACCTTGCTTTTATTTCTGCAGCTGGGTGATAGAGATCTCCTTTTTTTTCCTTGTCTTCTTTCCTTTTTGGTCGTTTTTTGGTTTTTTGTTTGTTTTTTTTTTTTTTTTTTTTTTTATTTTGGTTTTTTTTGGTGGTGGT
>VWZN01020612.1:1160945-1188651 GCA_013396955.1 Regulus satrapa | reverse complement strand
AAAAAAAAAAAAAAAAAAAGTTGCAAGCACTCAGCCCTCATTTTGTTGTCTAAATATATCAATGGAAAATTTGGTAAATGCTTGTTAGAATGGTGAAGAAATAGATGAAAGAACATTAGATTTCATTTTATATCAGCCTTTTTTTTCCTAGAGATTGTAACAGTACAGTGCAATTGGCTTTGAAGTTTATATGTTAATGCTTAAATACTCCCTGCTTGGCCTGAGGAACCATTTGGAGCCTGTTTTAAAAGTACAGAAGTATTCATATCTGGGTGACTTAGCCCCAATTCTTTTCACTCTTTTCTTTTTGTCAACTCTTTATTTCCAAGTCTGCAAAAAGAGGAGCAAAAACCTTAAAACTATGTTATGGCCTTATTACTTGAGAGTTGATCTTTCTACAGTCTACCATTAGTCTATTTACTATACCTAATGAGGCACATGTGGGCACAGAAGAAATTCCCATAGGAATCTGTGAAAGACCTCTTGCATTTTGGTTTATATTAATAATATTTTGCCAGTGATACCTGATAGATCAATGAGCGTGTACTATTGGTACATCCTCCAAATACCCTCCTCTTCAACTCCAAGACAAAAAAAAACAAACCAGAAAACCAAACAAAGCTGCACCAGCTTTTGCTTTTCAGAACAAATACTCTGCTTTAAATTCATAAAATATATTTTAAAAGGAAGAGAACATCACTTAACAATGATTATGTTCTTATATGAGAATTTCAATCACATACTTGATGTTGTTTCCCCCAGAATTTATAAATAGTAGAACATAATAGTTATATGAGGTTTTTGACTGCTACTCAGGAACTGAGAGTTTCTAAAAGCCTGATTGAAAATATTCAGTAGTATTCCCTAGGAATGCTGTTATTGACCTCTGAGCCTTGAGTTAATCTCTACTTCATGATACCAAACTTTGTAAAAGGTTTTTTTACTAAGAAGGTGTTTTGATTTTTATTATTAAATGTTGAAAACTGGCAGTATTTCCCTCATTATTTGTTTCTAGATAGCCATAGTTTCCTCAAGGAATGTAGCTGGTAGCACTCTCTTATATTATTATTAAATAGCCCTGAAACTCAAAGTCAGTAAATAATAGTCATTGCTGCTATTTTTATGTGTCCAGTCCTGTTTTTAACAAGTAATGGCTAATTCAGGCTGAGTTGTACTGAGCTGGTGGCTTCCTGGCAGTGCTGCCTGCCAAGGTGAGAGAAACCCGTTGTGCTGTGCAGGACCCACAGTTTCTCAATTGTATGGGGACCCTGTTTAATGCAGAGCCCCACTCCTGTGGTGTCAGACATTACTGCATGTTTATCTTGAACTGGAATTCCCTTGAAATCTGTTGTAAGGCCAAGAAATGCATGAACATAGGAAAGGATGAGCTCCTCCCTGCTGCAGCAGGTCACTTGACAGGTGAAGTGTGCTTCTGGACTCTAAATGATAGACTTTGGGCCAGGCACTGTGGAGGATGAGAGACAGGAAAAAATCTTGCAAGATGTTTTTTTCTCCTGAGCAGCTGGAATCCAGACTTCTGGGTTGCTACATCGAGCATAGCAGAAAGACATATCATTAATTAAGGAAATTTTCAATATGCAATGGAGGTTAAACTTACATATATAATTGCTATCAAGGTGATTACACTTTAATTCATGGCTCATTTCTGCTTGAGACAAATCTACAGTAAAAAAAAAAAGTTTCTATAATTAATCTGTAAGGGGTTGATTTCAAGCAAAAAAAAAAGTACGACCACTGCTGTGCTTAAGGTTTGTATTTGTGATACTTATTGGAAAGCACAATAATTTTAAGAAAAGCAGCCTGTTGCTGAGCACTCATCTTGTAAGAGATTTGCACCTGACTTCAGTGAAATTGGAAGGCAGTCTGACCTCAGTGGACAACTTCGGATGCAGGCTCCATTTCCATCTCACTGCTACATCTATCTCTCAGCTTGCACAGGCACACATTCTTGCTGTGTGGTTCAAAACCGATTGCAGTGACTGGCTGTGTTATGGAGTTCACTGTTTGCCCACACTAAAGGTAGGAAAAAATTATGTATCTTATTTTGACTGTTTTATGGAATATTTCATATTCAACTCTACCCCTTCTGAGAATTCTAGATGTTGAAAGCAGTTGGAGCTGTTCCTTTCAAATGTGATGCTACACACTGCCCTCATTTTACTTGCTGCTTCTTTGCTTTTGTTCTTTCCTCTCCAAAACATGACAGCTAAAAATGCTGACTGAAAGTCAGAACCTAATCTAAGCACTGGAGTTACAAAACTGAAATTACTTGGTCCTTTGAGTTCAGCAAGTCCTCTCTTGTCTGTGTAAGACTGCAGGTTTGGAGAAATTATGTCAGAGATTGTCCCTGTGACATGTGCATTCGATACATTCCTGGAGGTGGAACACAATCCTAGCGCAAGCAAACCCCTGATGACCACTCTGGGTTTCCAGGCTTTGCTTCTCCCTTACTGGCTCAGCTCAGGATGAGCAATGTCTTTCTTTTAACACAGTATTACTAAATATGTTTTTCTACAAGCTCAAGGGCACAATTTTTACTCTTTTAATTGTGCTTTTAGAGCTACTTTTGATCAGAACTTCTTTAGCCCATTAGGAAGGGACAGTTCTGCCCCAAAACCAACAAGCCATTAATTTGAAAAGTCGGGGAGGGTTCCAAGCCTGCTTTTGTGATCTCCCATTTTCCTGTGGTGTCTTCCAGAGCAGAAACTCAGTCAGTAGAAGCAGAGAGTAAAAACCTGAACCAGTACCAGACACACATGTGTTCTTTGTGGTGAGATAAGCATCCTTGAGTTTCCCACAATGGGATTTATCTTCCACCTGCTCGCTTACTGCACACCTGTCCCAGATTGGCACCACTTTTGGCTGCAATACAGTTGATTCTCAGTTTTGAAGCCAGATTTTTCTTACAGTTATTTCCTTGGCACATAATAAAAACTGTTTCCTGTGCTCAGCAAAATACAGCTAAATAAGGAGTCCAGGTGTGCTGTGTTTGTCAGCTTTTCTGTGGTGTAATGCTCATCTTTACTGCACAAAAAAAGCTTCAACAGACTATAAAATACCCCTGTGACTAACCCTGGTAGGCAACAGGGGGTAGTCCAGGCCTCTGGACACAGGTGTGGATTTAGGTGAAGCTTGTGGCACAGGTGTCAATATCATTGGAACAGTGATACATAAGGGGTACCCAGAGGATGCATCCAGATGTCAGACAAATGTTTCTGTGAGAGTGCATGGCAGACTATCATTAGGTCACAGGTGGGGTCCAGTGTGACCCATGTGGGAGATGGGGCTCAGGCGGTGTTCAAAACAATAATAAAAAGTAAAAAAAGTAAAAAAGAGGTCTTCTCCCTCCCCCACCCACTCCCCCAAAATAAAAACATCAACCACCACACATCCAAGCTTTGAAGCTCCTAACATAGCAAGGGCTGCTTTTTCTACCATGCTATGTCTGTGTATTTGGACTAAACTGATCATTCCAATATCCCATCTTTCTCCCTCAGCATATATTTTGATATGTCTGTATATACATTTATGTATATTACACTTAATAAAATATGTGAGAAGTGATTATGAATTGATTCCTGGTCAATTCTTTTTTCAAGAAAGAGCTGCAAATCCACATAAATATGGATTTTGAGTATTTTATTGAGTCCTAGTATGTACTCATATATCTAAACCTTTTAAAATTAGAATCCTTGTGGCACGCACACTAACTTTAAACACAAACATGAGTGGTACAAATGTTCCCCCTTGACAGATAAAAAGAGGCACATCTGGAATGCCTTAACACAGATGATGGGTTGTGCCCTTATGAAAGTTTCATTCTGCACTAAGCTGCTGGTTTAGGGGCCAAGCTAGGAAGAGTGCTTAGCTGCATAATTAACTGTGAGGATGTGGTTACAGCTTTTGTGGGACTAATCACATTACTTAAATGGTACTTTTGCATTTTTCTGTGATTGTCATACTCTGTTTGACTGGGAGTTTACATCCTCTGTAAGGCAAGGATATTACACAGACTTCGAAGGAGTGAATGGGTATTTTCCTGGAGTGATTTAGGCAGACTGTGATAAAACAATATTGTTAAGTCAGACTTCAATCTTAATTAATTCCAAGTGTTTGTTTCCTCAGTTATTGCAAGATTTTTTATTTTTGCTTGTCTGTAGACTATGCAGAGACAAACAGGTACTCCATGCCTCAACTAATCTTTAGCTTCAAAACAATAATAAAAAGTTAAGTACTTTTACTTAATACTTAATTTGTCCTCATTTGAATTGCACATTTGAACATGTGCTATAACCTGTGAACTTCTTGCTAATTACCCTCTGCTTTGTCTTGAATGTGTGACTAAAAGGAAGACAAAGCACCAGCTCAGACTTTTATTTCTTGCTTTCCAAAAGGCTCAGCTCATGAAACTGGTCCTTCATGCTTCAATATGATTTCAAAAATCCAAATGTTTCCTAGTGCTTGTTATTATGACTGATTTGCAAGAGCCTCTCAAATGGGTTCTTCTTCTGAACTTATTTCCTCATTTTGACCTTGAATTACGGGCATTTAACTTACTCATTTTGTCTTCTGTATCTATATCCTTGCTTGAAATTGTTCTAACTACTCTGATATATTCAGAACAAAGAATTCATTGCAGGTGGAAATATTCCCAGTGTCATTCATATCTCTTCTACAAGAAATGGCAGTGGAGGAGCACCTCAATAGAATCTCATCTCTATTATCTTAGAAACATTTTAGGATGTTATGTGGTTTCCTGTGGAGCAGTGGGTGTGTGCACTTTTGTCCTATCTTTTCTAAATCTAACCAGAATTTAGATGTCCTGCTTTTGCATCAATAGTTTAATACTTAGACATCACCAAAAGCTTGGTGAGCTCAGTTTTCTCTGTGGGCATATCTGTTATTTTAAATCTGACCTTCTCTTCAGAGCCTCACATGGGTCAGCATATGGGCTCCTGAAAGGCCTGGGCAATGGTGCTTGGGAAGATGGTGTTATGACCTCTGGGGCAGTGTAACTGAGGTTCTGATTAATAAATCTCTTAGGCAAATTAAGGTGAAATGGCAATGTGTGACTGGTGTATATGTGAGGCAGATTTGTTTTAAATAATTTAATTGCAGTGGAGAAGAGGTATGGTCACAGAGTTGTTCTGTTGGAGTGGGAGCCCATGAAACAAAGAGTTTGTCAGGTTATACACATTCAAATTATCATGGCAATGCCTATATCCCTCCTCAGAAGATAATTGATCTCTAATTCACCATCATAAGTCTTATGGAAAAATGGTATTGCTGAAATTGATAAATTATTAATTACTCAAGCTTCCTGATAAGAACTATAAATTCTCAATGTGTGAATGTGTTTGTCTGGTAGAGACAAGGAGAAAAGTCAGCCAATTCTGTAAGTGACTTTATCTAATCTTAGCTTGACCTGGTGTAGATCACTGAGGTCTATATGAGCTCTCCCACCCTTCACAGCAATAGTGAATAAATCTGTTCTGTGAAAAATTTTATTGAACTTTCCACTGTCAGTGGTTTTATATGTCTGGCATGACCCCCTGTGACATTGGAGGGCACAAATTGCGTCACTGAGGATGCAGCAGAACAGAAGCAATTAAAAGAACAAACATCGACTAATTGGACAACTTAATTCACATTCTTTAAAGGCTACAAACGAAACAACTATGGTGCACAATCAGAGAACCTCTGTGTATAAACATTCATAGGCTATTTCCATGGTTACTTTACTGTCACATAGATGCTGAAAAAGTAAATCCCTACCTAAACAGCATGCAGGAAGAGGTGTTTAATTCCTGCTTTTGCTTCATTCTTGCTTAGTACAGCTTTGTTATGGTTGCTCTTTTATTGAATTCCAACATATCTGCTTCTTATGAATGGGAGTTTTGTGTGGCCTCAGCAGAAGATAACACCCCCATGTCTGATACTCTTGGCCATGAACACACTCTCAACACCACTCTTGTCCTTTGTCACATTCCATTCTCATGTTGCAGCCCTTGGAATGCTGAGTGTGTGGTACAGATTTCTTCAATGCACTTGAGAGGCTGTGAAAGGGAAATACAGCTGTAGCTCATTAGTTAAGTACTCCAAGAAAGACCTTTGGCTGTTTTTCAGATGACACTGTGTAATTACAACCACATCAGTAAAAGGAGGTCAGATCTATCTTTTTGCCATGCTTTATTGTGGTGGAAAGGCTTTGGAACACCATTCATGTGGGTTCAACACCCAGTTACTGGTTATTGATGATTCTGCATTTTTCCATAGCAAATCACAGCCTGATTGTTTCTATCCCCATATCTGTTAACAGTGGAGTTTACATCTCTGTTAGCATTTCTTTTCTCTTTAAATGTTAAAGAGAAGCAGAAAGTATATTCTCTCATTTCTGAATGCACACATCAAGTGTCTTTTGTTTTTACCACTCCTAAAGATTCAAGAGGCAGTTGTGTGGCTGTTAGTATTTACTTGAGTTTTATTGCAACTGACACCTTATGGCTAAGTTTTTCATAAGCCTTTATTGTTTTTAGAGGATGTAGCTTGGCAAAACTCAGAAATGGATCATCTCATCAAATAGACCAAGTTTCCTAAAAAGCTTAACTTTCCAGGCATCTTATTTCTGACATTCTAAATGCAACCAAAATACATTGAAAATTTTGGTATTCTGTTTCCATGTGAATATATTGTTGGTGTAGTTACAAACTCCAGTTTTCTTGAAGTATAAACTTGCATAAACTTTCCAGAAAATTCAGTGTAAGGAACTCCAAATGGTAGCAGTATTTTATTTCTTATGTGGGCTGTTTTATCATATTATTCTGGAAGTAGTTCCATGGGTGGTGGGGTAGGAGGATGTTTGGAAAAGAAAAAGAGCTTAAAGTTTTCACTAATCTATTTATAGTATTCATTAATTGATTTTATTCTTGTGGTTACCCTCCCATTAAAACCCATTTGAAGCTAGAGTGCTCTTGTCTATTAAGGTATTCACTAAGGGGTTTAAATTACTTTGATAGTTTAAGAGAAAAATTACACTTATTTCTTAGTGTGCCTTACTGTTGTGAAATATAGCACTTTTTGCTCGGTCTGTTATATTCATTCTAGAATTGCTGAAATTCTGAACTAATTCTGAGGAGGACAAGGAAGTTAAAATCAAAATTAGTTCTTGCTGTCAGTCTCAAGCAGTTTTTGGCACCCCAAAGAAACCACCTATGCTTATTTTTTGCCCGCTCAGTGTACAAGTTCATTATTGCTTTATAAAGACTGGAAAAAAGGCATTCAGATGGAGATTAACAAGGAGTGTATAGATTGTACAAAACAACAGATCATGTTAGACGTGTCTGTGCTCTCTGTGTTCAAGCACATAGAAACACAGAGGTGGCAGGATATGGTGCTTGCCCTGTTCTCTCAAACTACTGTGGCCCTGCTGCCAAATTGCAGCTCTGACAGCTCTGCTTGCTGGTGGATAGCCCAGAAGATGGGCTCTCATCCTTCAGACTGGTGATCCCACTTAACAGCATTTTATCCCACTGTTGCACATGATTTACCTCGAGTTCTGCTCTTTAAAACCACTCACAACAAAATCCGTATTCTACTTTGCAGCTGAGTTTGACTTGGAAAAGTATCTTCCATGTCCTGTAATGAAATATCTTTTTATGAAGATGTCAAGGGAGAGAAGTAGTTATGAGCACTTTTCATGATGGCATAAATTCACACATTATTCATGCTTCATTGGCCTTATTCTGCCAGATCAGCATAAAGCCATCTAGAAGAATATGTACCTTTAGCACACCGATAATACTCGACAACGAGGTAATAACATTGGTGACATTTGCAAAGCCTGACACACTTGGGTCTCTCTCAGTTGACATTAATAGAAATGAGACATCTCTTTCTTAGGCAGTAGTGGTTCAATGACCTTTTCTTATTTCTCAGACTTCTGTTATTTTTGCATGCTTTTTGTGGCCATTGTAAGGAAACAGGAAAATGCTTCTTTTTCCTACTCTTCTGGTTACCTTAAAGTACTCTTCCCCTTTTAAATGGCTGTCAAAAAGGGCTTCTTCATAGGCTTTTCTCTTGGGCACATAGTTTGGGCTATGGAGAGTTGATTTCTCATTAGAGCTGACTGGAGAAGTATCAGGAGCATCTGGAAGCAGCAGGGTTGTGATGATTATTTATTCCTGCCTTGAAAAATGGAGTATAGGACATTGTACTGCTCATAGAAGTCAGCAGAATTGGCCTTAGACTTCACTGCAGACTCTTCCCTTAATCGAGAAGTTCTCCAACCCACTGCCAAAAGCTATTTATATTTCATTTCTCACTATAAAGGAAGGTAGAAGATTGACAGCAGTGCACTATGATTTTGTAGTAATTGATCTTTTTCAAAGCACTTAGGCTTTCTCTGAAGAGCTGTCATGTGGTTCTGTACCTTGTTATTGCCATAGGTACATTTTACTGTTGTTTTCAGAAAGTGGGCATCAAGATATCATGGGTTTTAACCACAGAATTGCCTTTATTCTGCATTTATTCTGATACTAGATGTAATATTAATGGAAGTACCCTTCTGGCAGGGTAAGTCACGTTATCAGTAAATGTGTAATTGACTTCTGTACGGAGTCTGAGGGAACAAAGGGAGCTTGGAGATCAAGAGCCCTGTGCCTGTCTGCCAGAGCAGTGTGATTGTTCTGGCCGCAGTCTGTGATCCTTGCTTACGCAGAGCAGTCCTGTGAGTTATCACTCAAGGGCTGCTGGTAGTGACTGTGGTTTGATCAGCGTAAGTGGTAAATGACACTGCAATTGTATCTCGTGCTGTTCATCAGCCTACCTGCATATCTACTAAAAAAGGAGCAAAGAGAGGCACTCTAGTACTCAGTATTAAAGTTGTGCATAAGCATGAACCTGAAAGGAATGGGCAGAAAAAGAGGAGAATGTTGAAAGTTTAGTACATTGCAGTGTTAGGTACTAGCACTAATACAGGACTAGAAGCTCAAGATAAATGTTTGAAGTTTTGTGTTTAGTCATTTTTATCTATTGAGGGGAAAAAATATTTCTTGCTGTGAGGAAAATTGCTTTGTTTCTTTTTAAACTGTGTTTGTAAATCAGATCATGAGAGCTTTGTATAAATATAGGGAAGTCAAAAGGGTAGTTTTGACACTGTAAATATTAAGCTCTCGTTCAGGTATTTTAAGGAGTTAAAGTACTCAGACCTCTTAACATAAAATCTGTGTTATGATCTCTCATATTATGACTCAAAAGACAGAAGGGGAAAACACAACTTTTACATAATGCTATTCATCATGACAAATGTTCTGTATCAAAGAACATAACATCCTGGCAAAGCTTCAAGATTACCCAGAGGAGAGGCAATGGACAGACTGTTGAGCCAAAGTAATTTCAGAAACAATTCCACACCTTATTTATCCCTCGTATGGATCAGAAAGGCTTTAAAACCCTCTAGCACAGTCACTTTGTGCATTTGTTTAACCTACTGACCTTAACTCTCACCTACCTGACAGCCTCATGTTTCTGAGCATGGATTTCTGTGCAGCTCAAAATATCGTGGTTTTGAGTCTCTCTATGTGATTCTTTCCCAGCTTTTGAGCCAAATTCATTCCAGACACCTTCGCTGGGCAGCCTCACAGCATCAGAAGAAAAAGCTCTCCCTTCACATTAATGTAACTTTAAACAAATTTGAAATTATACTGCATCTAAACTTCTGGCTCAAGATTGAGTAAATGAAATCTATTTGTTTTCATGAACCTCAAATTTAATCCTCAGTAATGGGGGCTTTTTTGTTTGGTTGGGGTTTTTTATTGAACTTTCAGATATTAAATAAATTTATTCAGTATTATTAGCACTAGATGATGCACCTTATCTGTCATAATACTGAAAACTAGAAATCTTGTTTATGCAAGTCAGTGTAGTACGGATAGAATCATCCATGTAATTTATCAAAATTACATATATTTACTTGTTAGTGACAGAGTGGGGCATTATATTGATGGCTGCAGAAGAAGTCCCCATGCTCTTATGCTATTGTCTGTCCATACAACAGTCACAGTATCTAAATGAACTGGTGCTGTAATCTTTAAAAGATGTCAAAAATATGTTTTAAATATATTAAATTAGCTCTTTGTTCAAGCAGATGCAAATCTGACCAGAAACAAGATAATTGTTTTGGAAACAAACCAAAAAAGCCATAGCCGAACCTAATAGCATCCCACCCCTGTTAAGCCTTAGTTTGGATGCCTGAGGATGAGCACTGAGTTTTGGGGTGGACATTTGAACTTTATTGTGTGGGAGGACAATATATTTTAGGTTTCTTTGTAACACAAAGTTCCTACCAGCTGTTGTGTTAAAAGCAAGTCTTGACTTAAATTGGGAAATGTTTTAAAAGAGCATAGAGGGCAAAGGGAAGATTTGTGTTGGCGTCTTTTGTCACATGCTGCCCATCAATTTGACTTGGTTTGTTCAAGTTGAATATCTTCAGTTCTTCTTCTCTTCTGTTTCCAGCTTTAGAAAACTAAATTCATAGTCACCTATATAATGCTTAATTTTTGAAAATCCCATTTCTGATACTCAGATCTCAACCCATTAATTTTAATATAACAATAAGCCTTCCACTTTCCAGGGAACCACTGTAAACTTTTAGGTCATTCTTGATATTTAAACTCTGTGAGAAGACAGGCTTTGTATTTGCATTTCAGATTACATCCTGTCATGGGTTCATGGGTGTTTTTTTAAAGTTCACCTTATTACTAAAACAGGTGGGGTTTTTTTTTGGGGGGGGGGGTGGTGTTTGTTAGGTTTCGTTGTTGTTGTTTTAGGTTTTTTGTTTGGTTTTGGGTTTTTTTTCCTTCTGGAATATAAAGCCTCTTGAGCTTATTTGTATTTCACTGCAAACTGCAGTTTACTTAGTTGAGGCCTCAGCCTGTGAGGCCTCATCCTGGTCTGGCTGGCACTCATTTAAGGCAGTGTCAAAATGATAATTTCTCAAGTGTTGCTTTAGGATGTTGAGCTTGCTCGAACATGAAGCTCTTAAGGTGTAAGACCAAGTGACTAAAATCCAGAGAATGGTTCACTTACCCACTCTTATGGGGTAAGTTTGCAGTTCCTGTAAAAGTTCAGAAAATAATAACAGTGGTCTGTTATTGCTGTGATGGAAATAGTGAGGCTGTTCTCCTTTCAGAGTGTTTTAATGCAAGACGACTCTATTAAGGGAAACATCACACTGAGAGGAACATCTGACATAGCTGGGATCTTAAGTGGATGGAGAAGACCCTGGTTCATCTCTGGGGGCTATAGAACTGCGTTCTTGATTTCCATGAAGACCCTGAGACCTTGATACGTGGCAGGATATACCAAAACTTTAAATGATTTTGCCCAAGTCAGGGCAGAAAACTTACTTGAACCCGTAATACCCAAGATGTTCCTTGTGCCTTTAGAACAGAAATGCCTTTTCTCTACTTTTCTGCTGCTGACATAAACAGCAGAAAAGGGATGAATTGTCATTTCAACACACAATCGGCATAGAGAAACTTGGTAAACACAAAACTGCTGGTGGCAGTCAAGAGAGGAGGTAAGAGGAAAACCTCATTAAGTCTGATTGTTATGGTACACAGTGATAATGGTCTTGTACAGGAGATAATGATTTACCCAGTGTGTCTGGAACACGATAGGTTATATAGGTCTGTGGGCTTTTCTTTTAATTGAAACAACACCTATCTTTAATGGCCAGTGAAATAATTGAGTAAATCTTTGTGCTGCAGAGAGGGAAAATAAGTTTAAAATATTGACGTAATGCAATTTCATCCCATAGTGAACCATAATTACTAATGCTGAATAGATGACCTTCACAATACAAAGTTTGCAGAGAACTTTATATTTCTGTGCTTTTGCAACTACCAGTGATGTAATACGCTGGTAGCATTTAGTGGCTGGAATTTGGTTCATGCTAACACTGAGCTTACAATCCTGAAATAACTTCTTAATAAAATTGTGTGGTGTGAGTTGGCAAAAAGCAAGACTGAGTCAATACCAGTCATGCTCCAGTTGTACACCTGAGTTCATTTAGTGAAGAAAGAAGTGTGCAATCTAGTTCCCTGTGCTTGATCTCTCCAGCCTGTTCAGAACAGGGTCTTTGGTGCCTGTGCTGGCTGTGGGGAAAGGAGCTGGTGAGGCCCTTTGTGCCCTGCTCTGCCTGCAGGGAGGGAGGGGTTGGGTGGTAGTTGCACACCTTGCTCTGCCTGTAGGCTCGCTTCAAGTAGAAATAGGAATGAAGTGGTGGCCAGGAGGGGTGTCTGAGAGATGATCTGGCACAGCAGTGCCAGAAAGCACTGCTTTCCTGCTGCTGTCCCTGCTGCAGTTTGTTCTGGCTTTTACCCATGGCAGACTGCAGACAGCATCCTTCCAGTCACTGCACTGGCCAGGGCTTGAGGGAAAGGGAACATGACTGGCTTCAGCAACTCAATCCCATGCCCATTTATTTTTCTCTGCAATGTCTTGCAGAGCCCTGCGGCTGTCACATTTGCCGCTCTTGTCATCCTACTGAAGGAAATCCCCTCAGTCTTTTGAAAGAGCAGCAAATTAAAGCTCTTTCTTGAAGGCTGCAGACAAGCTAATATATATTTTATATGTTCTGTATATATATACATACACTAGTATATCCTTCAAAGTTGAAAAGAGACCATTTGAATTAAAGAGATATTAATATCTTTGCAGATCAAAGGAAAAAAATAAACTTTTGTTTCTGATTTTAAGAGGGAATTTTTAAAGTAATATCCAAACCTTTAGGGTCTTTAAAGTATTTTCAAAATTGCTGGTAGCTTATCTCTGAAGTTCAGCTCTATGAATTAATATATAATTCACTTACTATTCATTATCATTCCATCTGTTTGAAGATGTTACAATTGTAATGAAACAATTGTTATAATAGCTTGTCTACAATGCATCATCAACATGTTTTCACTTTTCAGATTTGCTCGTGGATCTCACAATCATTTAAATCTGCAGGTGCCAGTGCACTATTTCTCAAACTGCTATGAAGTGCATTGTATGACTGTAGTTATGAAGGTTTGTTTATTGGCCATACTCACACTAACCCTAGCATTAAGGGGTGATGGAAGTCATGGCACAGAGGAGCCAACTCATGTTGATGAGGGTATGCACATGGTCAGGGCAAAGACACTCTAGGGATTTTCAAAGGAAATTCCCTTATTAGTAACCATCTCTCCCTGTTGGCTGAGCAGGTTTTAATTGGCACTTCCACTGGGCAACAGTTTCTTTTGCCAAGTTGCTTGGTAAAATTTTCTATTTTTATTGACATTATTAATAATAGCAGTATCTGCAAGAAAATCATGAAAGTCTATTCCAGACTCTTCGTGCAAAGGAGACTAGAATAACGGTATTGGCTTAAAAAAATCCAGTTCCCTCAGCTTTGGGAAGAGAAAATGCATACAACTAAGGAAGTATTCAAAAAACTCCATTAAAGAGTGAAAATAAAATAAGCACTAATCTTGAATGAAAGTGTTGTGGAGGATAACCTCCTTTTCATTTCAGATGCTGGCTTGATGGAGATCCTCCATAAGTGACCATGGGAAAATGAGTTCACAGTCACTCTTTTTACATCTCTAACTTAAAGTTCATTTGTGACCAAAGGACTCTCAGGAAGTTTTGGCTATTGTGCTTCCAGTTAGCACCCTTCTGATTACTGGATGAGTGCTGAAGGGCAAGTTTATGTTTTAAGTATATTGAGAAACAAATTGAACATGTTGGAATAATGAAAAATAGTAAGGGGATGTAAGCATCTCCTAATTGCTGGTGGCAGAGTCTGAGTCTGATGCTAAAGTTCAGTCTTTGCTCCTGGATTATTACCTAAGGAATGTGCGAAGAGACACAGATGAACTTTCTCATTCTAAAATAGGAATCCAAAAGAAATAATCAGATTCCACCCCTCTCCTTTTTCACAAAAAAGAAACAGTGGGAAAATCCATAGTAAGGCCATAAAAATAAAACATACTGCAATGTGATAGTGTAAGATTCTGAGGATACATAAGGAAAAAAAACCTAACATTTATAACCATGTCTGACTGAGGGAATGAAGGAAAAGACTGGATTCCTTGCAGTCAGCCTGATATAAAGCTGAGAAATTTAACACCCTGGATGTTATGGAACAAATTTAGGGTTTTTTTAGGATAAGATCCTAACAGTCCAGTAGTTGGAAATATTCTTTCACTTGTAAGGGGTTTCTTGCTACTATTAAAAACAAAGAAACAAGACATAAAACTTGTATCTTCTCTAAACTCGAGTAGTGTTTCTTCTTCTTAATTACATGGCATGATATTAGAACCTGAAATTTTAATTAAAGCTTGTAGTTTACATAAAAAAGATCAATACTCTACAGTAAAAAATAAGGTGTTCTTTTCATACACTTTCAGTATGGCAACATGTACTATGGAAGAGTTTGATCTATATCTTGGTGTTCTAAATTTTCTTTTTTGTATCTTGTACTAGAAGATGCTAATCAGTGGGATTTTTGCATGTGTTCTGATCAAAGAAAATTCCTCCACCTTTTAAAATCCCGTTTTTGTCCTACATGCTGTATTTTCAGGTTCAATGGGGAGGCTTTCAGTGCCATTTGTATGCAAATGAAGCCTTATGATGAGGTGTAAATTGGTAGTGGAGCCGGTGTGAGCAGCGGGAGGATGCTGGGGATCCACTTGGGTGGCTGCAGGTGGGAGTCCAGCAGGAGGAAGCATTGAGCTGCCTTGTTCCGGCGTGGCTGGGGTGGAGCTGGTGCCAGGGAGCGCACGCTGACACTGGGTTTAGAACGGGACCCCTTGGTGGGGTTAGTCGGAGACTTATTGGCAGGTGCCTGGAACGTCCGGGAGGCTGAACTACATGTAAAAGAATAATTTTGAGTACTTGGTGTTTGTAAAAATAAAGGTGGTGGAGAATGAAGGAAGCCACAGCTTAACTCAAGGTTACCTATTATGTGGCACAAAATCTATGTGAAATTCAGTTCTCCTGTACCAAAGCTGACAGACAAATCTATGTGCTCTGATTAGAACGTTCTTATTAGAAATAAATACTTAAAATTATACCCACATTGTTGAAAGTTCCTTCTAGATATCACAAGATATTTTTAATAAAGTGGGAGATAAATTTGTACAGTCCTGTACTTCCAACGTATAGGTGTTCTATAATATGTCACTGATTTTTTTTTTTCAGTTCTGTTTGCTTCTATTCAATAATGTAAACATATATCAAAATTATAGTGAGAAAGCACCTGCCTCTGCTATGCGTTCCCCAGAACCTCACAACCACACTGTCTGCTTAGTGTACCTTTGAAGTGGATGCTGTATCAGTAGGTTGTTTAGTTAATAAATAATTTTGGGATAATGCTAACTTGGAATGAAAACCAAATATTGCTCATTAAAGTAGCAAAACTGAAAACAAATCCTAAGAAAAATGCATGTGGGTGAGAATTGCAGATAGTGGTACTTCAGATCCATGTTAAAGTGATCTACACACCCTCTGTTCCCCTGGATGACTGAAATTCTGATTAAGCCTAGTTAGAAAGCATTGACAAGTTTTAGAAACAGCCTTGAAAGAAATGAGGAGAGGAGAAGGAGTCCTTTGAACTCAGTGGATGCCTGAATGAAGTTAAAATCCTCAATGTTATCCCAGCTGGCTAATAACAGCAAAAGGTTAGAGTAATATAGTAATTACTCAAACTTACAACTGCTTTTTCCCATTGGAAAATAACACCAGCTTTAAGTCATGAATAAAACATATTGGCCCAAAACTATTACCTTAAGCATCTCCAGTAGAACTAGGGACATAATGTATATTTATTTGCTTGAGGAAAACCTACTCATCACTGATAAATCCTCAGTGCCTAATTAGGATGCCTAATATATTTCAATACTTGATGTATTTCCTCTTGCATATGCTTAAATGGGTCAAACCTTGAATTTGGTTAAAAATATAAAACTACAATGAAACACTTTATTTCAGCTTCTTATTCTAATCTATGACAATGTAGGAAAAAGCAATACATCCAGACACTTTATTATTTTTCTTAATTAAACAAACTAATATAAGGAAGTATCTCTAGACGTTTTTCTGAAAGTTTTTAATTTTAGTTTCTCTTCTGCCAATGAGCTTAAACATCAAACTTCTTTTCCAATAAAAAGGTAAATTGAATTTAACCTTTGCTTTGATTATACTGTTATCTGTTGAAATCACTGATGACTGAAATTCCTACCTAATACCTGCTCAGCAGTTTTAGCAAATTAACATGATTGGAGTTTCACTGTCAGCAATTTAAGAAATCTGCTTGCTACACATTCATTCTTGTAAATGAAATGTAGTTGCTTGCCCTGCTTTTGAATAAGTACATTTATACACTCAGATACACACTGAGTGTGTATAAAATGGAGATGTCATTAAGTTGAATCAATGCAAATATTAGAATAAAGACAATTCTATCAAATATTATGTATGAATTAATGGGATGCATCTCTTCCTAACCTGTAGTTAGTAAACAAAATTTCAAGCATCTGCTTTATGTGAGTCTTCACTTCTGAAGTATTAATGAATGCTTGACTCTGCCACTGCATGACTTGCTGAAAAACAGGGAAGTCAAATATTTGGTGGTGGAGTGCAAGATGCCATGTGGTATCTCTGGCAGTGGTTGTAGAAAGGGTCAGAGATGGGCCCCAAATTCCTGCCTGAAGCAATGCCCACAACATGTACAGGAACTGCAGTGTTCCCATGAAATGCAAGTACCTATATGTAAAAAAGATGATTGTGTATGTGCCCTATTGGTGCAGTTTCTCATCTGGAATTAGCACATTCAAATTAATGCACTTTGTTCATTATAATTCACCCTTTCTAATATTAGGATAACACCTTGACGGGCATTTACAAGTACATTGTGCAGAACTTTTAGACAAAATGTTAATCTTGATGGGATTAAGAAAAAGCATTAAAATTAATGAAATGATTGCATCTCAATCTGCATATGCAAATTAGGATAAATCATATGCCCGACAATAGTATAAGCGAAAGATTATGATAATAAATTGTGTTATCTGAATTAATGACTGGCTAGCCCCACTTGATAAGGTCATGGTAAGTCCCAGTGCACTTATTACTAAAATTTATCATTCAAGCATGTGTATGCATTTAATTATTACAGCCTGTTTAACAAGCACATAAACTTTGAAAGCAGTAGAAAGTTTGCCTGTCTGCAAAAAATCCTTTTCCTAGTTCAGGACATGTCAAATCTCAAGAATGGAAGTTATGTAGAATATTCAAATTTGACTTAAGAGTTAACAAATAATTCAGTTTAATCCTTGCTTCTCACTACTTTATCGGGTTAAAGATTTATGGCTTAGGTGGAACACATGAGAGTTAGAGCCAAATAGCCAAGATGAGAGAAGTCACTAAATTTGCTTTATCCTTCTGTCTGTGGATGGACAATGGAGAACAATGCTATGTGTGTGTTGATTTCCCAGCAGCCCAGTCTACAGACCAGTTGATTCCAAGTAAGAAGTTATTTTCTAAATGTGTACTAGTATAGCAGCTAGTCTAGTTAAGTTTAGTAGGTCTTTGAGTAATAATACATTATAAATAATTTCAATATTTAGTAACTTTTATCTAGCGATATCAGAAAGTATAAAAAGATGGTATAAGGTTCTGAGACAGTTCTTGAAAGGATACTATAATCTTGTTTGAGATGGACAGTAAAAGATTGCCTCAGTGAAGTGTCATTTCAAGGTCCCCCTTGTTTTTATGAAAATTCCCTAGTGTTTGTAGGCATCCTTACAAATTATGAGCAGCTAATTTCTCATGCATGGGCACTTCAACAGTATTTGCTGAAGACAATCTGTAAGGAGTGAAAAAACCTATGTGAGACCAAGTACCTAAAAGCCTGTAGAGGGGTTCACTATCAGCTGAGACTGTCAGAGCAGGTCAGTAGCTGTAAAGCTGCACTAAAAAACTTCTGGACAGTGTCAGCTGTTTGAGCTTGTCAAGCAGGGACAAGGGAGTATATCCCTTTTAGTAGCTATTGACTAGATGGAGGCCAGTGCCACCATTTCTCTGAGCCTTTCAGGTTGTGGTGAATATAGAATAAAGCTTATCCACTGCCTGCAGAGATGGAAAAAGAACTGGAAGAATTTGGCAAACCATTTTGGATATACTGGGTGTTTCCATCTCTTCACATTCACAGAACTGCAGTGAATTAACTCTGACCTGTGGGGGGCAGTGACTGTGCTGGCCACAACCTGAATGAGGGAGAACCTCATTATGTCCAGAAGATCAGAAAAATTCTGGCAAGGCAGAAATACTTTGAGGCTTTAGTACATATATTCTGCAGAAGCACAATAGCCACTCAGCAGTGTGATGCCTCGGTTCAGAACTATCAAATTAACTCCAGTAAGAACACTCTCTAATGAATTAATCATAGTAATACACATTTTACTCCCAGAACAAAACATAGATGATCCAATTAACCAATTTCTACTAAGGCCTACGATTACTTTATTAAGGCTCTAAAAAATGGCTTCTGCAAAGCAGTGTTTATTCCCAGATTGCTGCAGTTATCAGACAGTGCTAAGACCTGCAATTGAGGCCTCTCCTGTCCCTTATCTCATTAAGTGTGACATAAACACCTTTGATGAAATGAAATGCTAAAGTGCAGCAAATGGAGTAAACACTTTCTCTGCAGAGCAGTGCCCTGCTACATGCTTAAAATCTGATTTCCTGGCGTCTATTGACAGATGGTAACTGGTTTTGTACCCATGCCAGCCAAAGATAGCCATTTAGAGCTTCTAAATAATTGAATATTGATTAATCAGCCTAGAAACATATAGAACTTTTTTTCCCCCCAAGCTTTTGTCCATTTTTAAAGGTTTTATTTCTGCCAGAGAAAGCAGGAGAGTCTTCTATACACCTTCTGCAGCAGTCAGGAGCTTAAAAAATTACAGGTTTGTGCTGCTGTGAGAAAAATGGCATGGCTGCAATACTGCGATAGGACAAGCACACATGACTGCACTTTGCTGTGTATGTTCTCCAGGGACTCGATCAAGAGAAGGACCCAAATTTTCAAAGTCACAAAACCATTCTTTAAGGGGCTGAAATTTTGTTTTAAGTTTTAGCTAACTTGTATGTAAGGATGGAAATGTGTGATGACTTATCTGACTTGCGTCTCTTAGCACAACTGGCTTGAAAAAGCCTGTACTTCATGGGTTTGGGGCAAAGTTGTTCAAGAAACAAGTCATCCTGCCTGAAAGATTTTTGGGGTTTGGTTTTTTTGTGTTTCCTTCTAATGTAGCAAATGTGTGATGCATGCATGTGAAAAATAAAGCATATGAGATATAGAAACTCCAATGACCATGACAATAGTTGTAAATTATTATTGTCATGTGAATTTCAGTGGGCTGATTCTCCACATCTGGGGAGAGATTTCAATATTGATCTAGTTTATTTTTATTAACCTGCAAACTGGGATTACCCTATAGGTGGTAAATAATACACATGTGCTTGTTGAGGAGATTTCTTATGTATCTCTAATTACCAAAATGATATTTACAGAAGGTGAGTGGGTCTTAACAATATTATTGGTGTCATTATTATAATTACAATTAATGAATGCAGATAGGAGTTTTCATAAGCCACCTCCAGGAATTTAGGAGCACTAGTGTATCAGATTGATGATAAAAGCATTGAAAGATGTCTCCTTACTTCCATGTTACACATTTGGATCATAGTCCATGTGCTTTTTGCCTTAAGGGATGCTCCAAACCATGCTCCTCTACTGGTGTTAAATGCAAGCTTTTGCCCCTGTAATATGGCAACTTCTCTCAAGGGCTCTGTATATTTATGGTGGCTGAGTTTTGGTTGCAAGGTGCCTGTTGTAATCTATGCTAGATGCAGAAGACAAAACCCAAAGCCCTGCGTATGTTTGTAGTAAAACACAGCTTAACTTGGAAGCTCACAAACAGAATGTGACTGGCTCATGTGTGGCAGCAGCTCTGAGTGCCATGTGGTGTGGCAGACCTCCTTCCCCCTGCCGACACAAACAAGCCTGGTTACAGCTCTGCTGGAATGTGGCAAAGCCCTCAGCAAAGTGAAACCCGAGCGTGCCGGTGCTGCTAGCAAAAACCAGGCAGTTTTTGTTGACATAGTTTGTCGCTAACACTTCTACAAGGCAAAAGCAGAACAAGTTTGCAGTGATACTGTGCACAGAGACAGTCTTTTGCTAGCCACAAATGCCAGCTGAAAGTGGCTTTCCCTTAAAACCACAGGGTATCCTGCCTTAGGTTTGAGAGAATGACAGAAAACACGCGGGCTATAAAGCAGCTCTGATGGTGAAACAGTGCGGTACCTAAACTTGCCTGTAAGTGGGTGAGAAATTGTTGCAGTATAAAGCTAGATCAAGATTTTGAATTCTCCTGACAGCAGTGGTAGTCAAGGAGAAGAACCAAAGAAAGAGAATGATTATCTGCTATGGCATCAAACAACTATAGGATTCTGTTATGCTATTTATTGTTCGTTGTAGTTCAAGATACTGGTATTGCCTAAAAAGTTGTCTAAGATGTCTGAACACCAGACCAGTAGCAGCTTTCATATATCAGAATTAGTCTTGATAAATCAGGCTTCTGGGGAGATTCCAATTAGACGTAATAGGAAAACTTTTCACAGCATTCAGCCATTGGAATAATCTTCCCAAGGAAGTTGTGCATTCCATAACACTGGACCCTTTCAAAATGCTGCTGGACAGGGTGCTGAGCCATGTTGTCTAGACTTTGACAAGAAAGGTTGGACCAAATGATCCTTCAGGTTCCTTCCAACCCGGTATTCTGTAAAATTTAATGATAACTATGTAACTGCCTGAAAGTCTGAGTTCAGCCTTGTTGCTTGCTGGCTGCCTAGTCAAAACTCAAAAGTAACAAGAAATTGCCAACTTTTTTTTTTTTTTTTTTTTTTAAGTGATTATTAATTCCAGTAATAAGCTACATGAAGTATTGTTGTGAAGGGTGAGGAAGCGATTGAATGGCAAAGTTATTTGAATGAGCTAAGATGCTAATGACCAGTAACAGCTGACAAGGACATCAGCAGTGAGATAGAAATAAACTGAGACTTGCTCTTATGTGGGTGAAATAGCACACACATCAAATATATCAAAGGCTGCTTTTTTCCCAGTTTTGTCACTCTTGAAAAAAAATCATTGACGCATTTTGCTTGGAGGGTCATGTGTTTTAGAATTATGATTGATTATGTAGGATGTTAGGAAGGCTTGTGTCCAATAGCTGATTGGTTTTTCCTTAGATTATAATACGTTATCTGATTTTTATTTTAACAAATCTTCCTCACTTAGACCATCACAGTAACAAGAAAAACATACTCTACATAATAAAAAATTATTCTCTTTATAGGATGGGTGACAGAATGGCCTGGAACCTGAACTAAAAATGTCTGTGTTTTGTCCAGTCACTTTGTTCTCCATTGTGCCTGCAGACCTTATCCATTTATGATTGTAAATCAAGTTCTCTCCATAAATCTGAACTCCTTCATAGTATCTGCTGCACAAAAGCCTTACTACTCTGAGCTGTTTTCATTGGGTTAGGCTCTGGGGTTTTTTGTCTCTGCTGCCGACAGCCCTAGTTTTCACTGACAGTGACTTGATTCCTGATTTACTTTTTCCCCTCATAGTTAATTTTATTTATGTTCCTAATCACTCTCATTTCTCTGTCAACAACTGGAGTTGTTTGGTGGTATTCAAGTTGAAGTTTCCTTGAAAAGTAAGGCAATGGAGCAATTAGAGGTTTATAACATTGCATAAGGACTTTGATGCTATTTAAACAAAACTATGATTAAGCAGAATTGTCTCCTACTCCCTTGAATTATAAACATCACCCTATTTTCTCTGGCTGTCATATCTTCTTTCTTTTACTCATTTTACCCTTTTACTCATCCTTTGAGGGTAGTGGGGAAGAAATATGCTGAGCAAGCTTGCTGTCATCAAATTCTACTTCCTGGTGCCATAGAGGGAGTTTCTGGGCCCTATGAGAGATAACAATTTTTGTCTACACATTTGAAAACTGCCAAGGGTGCATTATGAACAGGAATAATATAATGTGAGGGGAAAGTAAGAATGAAAATGTGACACTGCCTAAAATCTCAAGCTGGTTTGAATTTTGATCAGTACAAGGGTATTTGAACTGCCTTTGTGCTGAGGGGGGCTTTAGTTTTTAATATCTTACATTTGACTTTTCATCATTCCTTGAATTAAGTAAACTTTATGGGAGGAAGACTGAGGAGGGGAAAGAATGATCAAGCTTTGTCTAAAGACTTAAATACTTGAAATTACTTTTATAATATTTTCTTCATTCTAAGTTTAGGGAGAAAGTCTTTTAGCCCTTGAGCACATTCCAATTTATGTTCTTAATTTGCAATCATTGAAACTTGGGGTGGAACAATCAAATTTCTGTGCCAGATGAGAAAATCTTCAAAATCAAGAAAATCCACAATATAAGAAAAATTGATATATTTATGAGCTATTCACTAAATACTGGAGCTGTATTATGTTTGGTAGCAAGAAGAGACCAATTCTTGAAAAGTAGTTGCTGGTAAACTTTTTCCTTCTTTATTCTACCAGGAAAATAAATAAAACTAAATAAAACCAACAAACTGGCTTGTATGATGAAAGGGAGAACTAGATGAAGGTGCATGATCTCTTTTTCCAACACTGTTCTTGAGGTTGTTTACTAGGAAAATGTCCTGAGTAGGTGTCTAGGCTGGAACTTACAAAAGCAGGCTCTACTACTGAAGCTGAGCTCAGTAAAAGGGTTTTCATCAATAGAAATGCAGGCACAGTGAGCATGGCCACTATGGAATAAATGTTGAGGTATTCATATTTTTCTTAGTGGTCACAGGTACTTGATAGAACAGAAAGTGTACTGCTTTAAATAGAAAAGAAAAAGCCAAAAGTAATACCTGCGTTCTTGTCTGACAGCTCCTTATAGCATTCTTTGCCACAGCATGAATTATTTGTGCTAAACTAAGGAATATGCAATTTTATTTGGTTGTAAAAATGAAATATACAGCTTTGATCTGTTACCTGGATATAGATTCCCTTATAATATATTAAAATACTCAATGCTCTTTCTATTTTAAAGTATTTCAGATACAAAACCCAATAATGGCATTATAACTATTGCAAAAAGAAAATTAATTCAAGATTAATAGAGAAATCCAAAGGAAAACAGAATAACATAGATGTATTTAAAAATAATTGTGTATTGATCTTTTTTCAGCCTTTGATTTAAATACACAATCTTGCCACCATAAAGCTTCAGCAGAACTCTGTATGTGTTTAGTTTGGTTATTTATAAGTAATAATTTTACAGCAAATATTGAGAATTAGGTTATTTCAGGAAGCAAATTTTTTAAAAAGTCAGCTCAGACTTTTGTCCTGAAACTGAGATTCTTATAAACATAACATATGAAGGGTGGTGTGGAAGAAACAAAACAAAGAAGTATCAATCTGCTGCTGGTTTTAAGTTTTGTGGAGAAGGAACAACATCTTTAGACTGTTCTTACAGGCACTTCCAGCTTACCCAGAATGAGCTTTTGTGAAATTTTTACTGTGCCTCCCTTGGGCTCAGTAGTTACCTCTTGGTAAGAAAAGCAGTGAGAGATGACCCTTGAAGGGTACAAAGAGTCTTGCTCTCCTCTTAGCATTGACACAGGCAGCTTGTGAGGGTGAAAAAAATCGGAAGTTGGCAGTTGTGCACATAGTGAAGATGAATTGCAAAGAAGAAATTGCAGCATCAAAAAGAAAAGTACTCAGGGGTTAGGAAGGTCTCACAGAGTCACACACAGTCTGCAGCTTTACTACTGTGGTTTGGGGGCTTTAGTTTTGTTTGGTTTGAAGGGGTTTTTTGCCATACAAGCAGAATTTGCAACAGCAAAGACTATCACAGAATACATTCTTCTAAATTATTACAATGCACTTGTAAAAGATTCTACATTGGGAAGGTTTTGCTGTTACAAACACAGTCAAGTCATAGAGATGTATTGAACCAATACTGAGGGTCAAGTCTCTGCACTCTTGACTTTGTATCAGTGTGAGAATATTGATTTCTTGAAAAGTTGGAAAACTCTGGCACTGTAGCAGCTGGAAACCTATATGTAATCTGTTAGCTTTTGTTATGAATTGCATTTTTTCAAATCTAGAATGTAAAATTGGTCTTGGAAGAATATTTTTGTGCCTACTCCATCTGATGCTTTCAGTGAAAAAGGCATTATTTCCAAATTATTACAATTGGATCTGCTCCCCAAAGTGGCCAGAAAATGTATCATGGTTTTCAGTGAGCATAGATATGTTAAATAGCACTTTCTCATTGAAAAGGACCTCTTTTGACATACCTCTTCCCCCCCGCCCACCATGTGATGATGCCATGGCTGCTCGCCTTGAAGCCAAAAGTCCATGGAGTGCATTTAGAGAGATAGTTAAGCCACTTTGTTTTTTAAATGTAAGTGCTTTTATGTCTAAACATAAGTTAGTGGTTTGAGATGGTACCATTTTTTCTATTATACTTGCATTTAATAACACCTCTTCAAATTCTAATATGTTGATAAAATTCCAGTCTGACTTCTATTTAATATGAAAACATTAATCATGCAACCAAAAAGCTACTTTTGTATTTTTTAGAAAACCCATATACAGCGCCATTTTTATGCTTTTGTTATTCAACTCAGGTGAACTTGTAGTTAAGGAATGCTCGTACAGTTGGGGATTTTGTCTGTGTTTGGGTGAAGGGGAAGGTGCTGGTAACACTTCTAACCAGTTGCACAGAATCAGCATAATTTTCTTCCACTTCATTTTCCATCTGCTTGGTTTTCACTTCTCTCAACATCCTAGCAGGCTTTCTATATTTACAGTTCAACCAAACAACTGAGTGTATTCAAATCTTTCAACATAGCAGACATAAAATGAAATTATTTTCATCCTTCAGCAGTTCCAGTCTTTCAATAGTGTCACAGCAATAGAAATGGGCCACTTGCACTTTACCATTCACTAAAGGCTAACTAAGTGTGCTCGAAGTACTCTAAGGCTGAGTGACCTCCAATGACTTGTGTGTATAGATTATCAAACATCATAGCTGAACTAACAGACCATGAACAGTGTCCAATTCCTTTCAGGCTAAATAGTGCAGATAATCATAATTATTCTGGGTGCCAGGGTCGCAAGAGCTGCTCATCACTTTTCTGGCTTACTGGAGAATCTTTTAAAGTACTAAATGATACATCATCCCTGCCAGGGTGTTATAAAGGAATTAAGTGAAGCAAGTTCTAGAAGAGATTTTTGACAGCATATATCTGATATGTCTCTGTCCTTTCATTCGTATCTCCTCTTTTTTTTTTTTTTTTTTTTTAAATGCAGATTACCCGTCTGTCAGTCAGATGCTTTATTTTGTAGTGAGACAGTTTTCATCTCTAGTGGAATTTTCTCCATTAATCTAAATGGACAGTTTAAGAAGCAGTTAATTAATGCATGAGATCTCTTCACCATAGATGATCAACCCTGTATCATTTTTCAGCTTATGGAATAAACTGGGTGCAACGTTTTTTACATCAGATTCTAGTTTCTAAAAGTATTATGAAGCAGCCTGTGTCAGGAAAATTCCTTACCTAAAACCTCTTTGCGTGCTGTTTCAAAGTAGCTTAGAGTTGCAAGGAGGAATGGATTTAATTTGTGATAACAAAAATTGGGCCAATATTTTTCTGGTGGATCAGAATTACTTGGAATAAACTGGAAAAATAATACCTTTTAAACTCATATTTATCTTTTCTAAAGTCCTATTTTCACAATACCAAGATGATTCAATGGAATGTGTGAATAGTGTTACGTACATATGCATATGAAGGTACATATACACATATGGCACTATATAAGAATATGAAGAAATGAACATTTGAAGACATTGCTAATGTTAATAAAGAAAGTTTGTATAAAATGGAGCACTTAATTAAATGTACTACAGCAATGATTTTGAAAAAGGGGGATGGTTATAAAACAAAAGAATGAAGAATGAAGTCTAGAGAGGCAGTGAAATGTTACACATGTGCCAAATGAATGTTGGAAAGCACAGGTGAAATCACAAATTGATGGACAAATTCTTTTCATGTGCATATTTTCTGCCTCCTGAGTTGTGGCATGAGTACAATGGAATCAAGGTATTCAAAACTGAGCAACAATATCCTTGGCAAACCCAAAGAAAAAAACCCATTTAAATCAACATTTAGGTGAACCTACATATACTAAACTTGTAGAACTAAGAACACTGACTTTGTAGAAAATAAAAGTATAAAAGGAATACTCATGAGTCTAAAGGTGAAAGTAGAGCAGAGGATAATAGCTCTGTGTACAGAAATCATTAGGTATTTTACTTGTACATCTAGATAACATGATCCTTGACAAACTGACTGCAAAAGATTATTGCTCTTCTGAGTGAACACAAGTGTTTTAAGTATACAGTTCTATTTCTAAGAAGATAGCAAACCACCAATTTGGCGGGTGCTGCGCTCAAATGCTCTGATGGCATGAAGCGTACCCTGTACAAACTGTGAACTCTATTTGAAAATAAAGTTTATAATTAAAACTGGCACTTGTGGGCCTCCAGCTGGTGAATGCTGTTTTGCTGACGTGAGGCTTCTGACACCCACAGTATGGTGGCTCATTGTCAGCCGTTCTGCCAGGCCCTCGCTATTCCAGTGCCTCAGATGTTGCCATCTCCACAAAATGGTGCCCGGCAGCAGGAGGCTTGCAAAGTCTTTATTTCCCTGCTTGTGCAGAAAAGGCTTTTTCCTCACTCTAAGACTAAGCTTTCTGTTTTATTAGGCAATGATCTTGACTTTCAGTTCGGTGCAGAATTCAGCTAGTCTCCTGCAGCAGCAGTGCTGGTTGCTGTTCTAGAAGGACCCACACATCGCTGCAGGGTGAAGCAATCAGGCAGCAGCATCAGGATGCTGCATCAAAGCTGTCCATAGACAACACTATATTAGTGGCAGTGACTCAGGTTCTTGTTTACGATCTTGTTTGCTGATGGCTCTGCATTGTTATAATGGGACCAGATTATTTCGTCCTGATGTATATTGGATGCCTACAAGGAAATGCTGTAAATGGGAGAGAATTTGGTTTTGCATGTGTGTTCAGATACTGGGAAACACACAAAGAGCTTTTTTTTTTGTGTGTGTGTGAGTCTAAAAATGAGACAAAGCTTCCCAAGCAATATGAAATTCCATTTTTGCACAGACTTAAATGAAAAACTCTTTTCTTTTTATTTTTTTAATGCCATATGTGCTTAAATAAGACAGTTTTTGCATCACAGTTCTCATCTCAAGTTGCTATTGATCAGCTATAAACACTGAAGGTGGTCTTACTCATTGCAAAATAACTTTACAGTTTCTAGCTTATATCGACAACCATTAAGTAAAAATATGAAATAGCAAGCTTTGGATCATTATAATGTTGTTGTTTAATAGTGTGTCTGCATCCTTTGTGAGCTCTTCTGTATGTAGAGGTTTTCAGCTTTACAAAGTTGCCCTTGAAACAGGTAACTACGAAATGACCCCCTCATAGATACTGGAATATTGCATTAATATGAAC
>VWZN01020612.1:1089231-1153165 GCA_013396955.1 Regulus satrapa | reverse complement strand
TAAAAACACCAGTGGAAGTCAGTGACTCCCTGCTGGGCTTCCAATTCCCATCTTCTCACAAAGGTGCTCTGACAAGGGTGAACTTAATAAGAGGCCTCCTCTGTAAACAACAATGCTATTTCATTTGAAGCTCAGTGAATGTTGGGGCAGAGCCAGGTAAAGAAATAGACAAGATGCTCAGAGGGAGTGGGGGTTTTTGTGAGCTTTCTCTCCCCAGGGAGCATATAAAATTCTGATATTTGTATTTCTAAGTTCTTAGAGCCATGAAACCAAAATACACCTTTATCTGTAGATAAGCCTGATGTTTATGGCTACTGGCAATCAAAAGAAGAATCTCCTTTTAATAAAGTATCTGTATCAGGTTTTTTTAATTTTTAGGTATGTAGTTTTGCAGAAATTTTTTAAGACCCTGCTCATGACAGTGTTACTAAGATTCTGAACTCTTGCATTGTTCCAGTTTACTTGACAGTTCTCCTAACAAAGAAAACAACATCAAGGCTTTTTTAAACAACCAATCAAAAAAAGCTTCGAATTTTTTGCATTTTTTTCTGCGTATAGTTCTCAAAAGGCTCAGAAACCAGACCCCCGCATTCAGCAAGCTGATTGGTGCTCCGCATTTATAAAGATTGCAAGAAGTGAACTAAAATACCATCTGTAGTGTCACAGGAAACTGTCAGTTGGTTCTTCGGTATGCAAAAAGTCCACAATCTTGATAGTTCTTGTATGTGTTCAGGTGATCACATTATTCAGTCATCTAATAGGAAAAAAAAAAAAAAAAAACCCTTTNAAATTATAGTTTAGACCTCGCATAGGAAAAAAAAAAAAAAAAAAGCCTTTTTTTCTATTTATTAGAACAAAAAGTTGCTACAGCATGGAGTCATCCAAGGGTGATCCATTAATATGCATCCATTAGTTTTAGATCTGCATACTTGTGTCATGGAACAGTTATTTTTAAAACAGTGTCTCTTGAGCAAATGTGTTTAAAAGGCTGTTTGATGCCACTCAAATGCAGCCTGCAATTGCAATTCACAGTTGCGAGTACAGCTCAGGCCGGTGCCCGTGTCCTGGGAGTCTCTTTTCAGCACCACGAACAGCGTCCAGAGGCGTAGCCAGGGCCAAAGCTGTCCCATCTTTCATGACCTGTGCCCGAAAGGGCAGACACGACGGGAATTCTGCGCTCTTAAACTGGTGGGTGTGCGTGTTCAACAGTCGCACAAATTATTGCTGCTTCAGCCAAAAACTTGCTGAAATAATTACTGCATAGGCACAAGACTTTATTTTTGTATTAAGCATATCAGAATCTCTTATACATTATTTTTTCTCAAAAGAAATGAGAAGCCTGGCTGACCTATGTTCCCAAACTATGCTAGTTAATTATTAAAATGTGTTGAAATGTGAACTATTGAATTGGTCCTACAGAAATACAATTTTCTTATGTTGTACAGCTAAGCAATATTGTTAAAGCCAGACATTCAAAATGCTGAGACTTGCTTAAAAATAGTGATTTTAAAGAAACTCCCTTGTGACACACTTTTCTAATTATTATTTTAGATTTTTTTTCAAGTCATTTTTTCAAAGTTCTCTCCGCAAATAAATTTCCATTTTTTTAGAAAAAGAAACCTGGAGCTTTTACAGTTATGGGAAACCTAGGACAGAAACTTTCAGACATTATGACACTCAGAATTTTAATAATTGGTAGCAAAGTGATTAGAAGAAATCCAGTGGCTAAAAAATCCACAAGTGCAGAAGTCCAAGTCCAAGACTTTTTATAACAGCACTACTCAGTAAGGGAAAAAAATAGTGAATGCTGCTAGTTGCCATAGATAAGAATTGGTTAAATCTTACTTGTTTATCTTTAGTTAACTACACTAAAATTGTTATTATCATACTCTGTCTACTTGGTCAATGGGAAGGAAGCTCAGTTTCATTGGTTTGGTAGAAATTTGAAAGTTGAGCAAGAAAGCACAGTCTCATAGAAAGAGTTCTTCTAGAAATGGAGAAACCCTTTTCCTTTCCCTATGGAAGAAATTACCTGGAAGAAATAGAATGCACCCAAAAGCTGTTCTGTTGGAGGAGAGGGAGGGTAGTATGGTAAGACTAGTGAATACCTGTGCTATGAGTTATTTCAAAGTGGCAACCATTGCCTGTTTCACACCAGAGGTTTGTTGTAGTTTTCTCATTGACTGTCTATTACTTGTTTTAGCAACTTGTATCTCATAAAGCATTAAGCTTTATTGTTGGAAAGGGAGAAACAGAAATGGCTTATGGATATGATTGCTTAGCCAAAGATGCTAAGGATGAAATTGAAATGAAGGCACTGTTTGAATGAGTGTCTGGAAAACAGGTTTGGCAGTCCGAAGGTATTCCTCCCCTTGATAGAACAATGCCATTTGGCCAGACAAGACCCTTCCCCCCTTTGCAACAGGAAGGGTCCGAGATAAGGCTTAGAGATTAGAAGACAGTAAAACATGGTAATATAGTGATTCCTATAGATTGTTTGCAAATGTTACTGTGATAGCATACGTACTAAGATTGGTTGATGAAGAAATAGAATATTCAACATGGAAGGAGATATAAGCTTTTGTAAAAGAGAGCTGGCTCTTAAGCTCTTTTAGCTTGCTTTTAGCTCTTGTCTCTTGCCTTTGTCTCTCACCTCTCTTGCTCTATTTCTCTCTAGCCTGCTTAAAGCTGCACATAGCAGCTTTTAGCTAGGCTCTTTCACCCATCCTATGCAATAAACCACAAGCTTCAAGACCCAACTTCAGAGATCCTGGCTGAGTTCTGTCCTGACCCCGTCCCGTCCACACCCCCTGGCTCCTACAGTTTATAGCATTTACTTTAAAAAAAAAATTATTTATTTTTATAGATAGATAATATTTTTCTATAGCAACGATTCCAGTTTCTTTCACAGAAATGTTTGGTCAGGAAGAAATTTGAAATAAGTACGTGAAAGTTTGTATTTTAGCATGGAAATTTTCTATCACTTTTTATTGGGGATATCCTCAATTTCCATGTCTCCAACTGGAGGTAAACCAGAGCAGCCAAAGCTTAGTTGTTGTTCTGCTATCAAGATGATGCACCAAGGATGAAGTTCTGTGAGAACCTTTGTAAACTAGATATTCAAAGAGAGACATAAGTGCAAATTCAGATAATCTTGCAGTAAACTAGAAAGCTACTTCGTGACAGAAGGATATTGCTATAGTGAAGACTGTCTATCACCATGGAAAGTGTGAGTTTTAGCTACAGCTCCCTAGCATAATAAATGAAGGTTCTATCTCTCCAGGGCAATGTATTAGTACAAAATAGCAGTAAGTACTCATCATGCTAAGAATATGGCTCAGTCATGTTTGGAGGCTACTATAAATTTCTTTGCAGTTTTGGATTTTTTGTCGGTTTTTTGTTGGTTTTGGATTTGGTGTTTTTTTCTTTTTTAATTCATTGCAAATCCTGTCAGAAATAACATTTAGCTCTTTTCTTTTTACTGTGCAAAGATGCTTTTTTGACTCTCCTAGCTAGTTTGAAAAATAAAAGTGGATTTGTTAGACCTGAAAGATTTCAATTAACCAAAGTGAATGCTAGAGCTCAGAGATAGTTTCCTGATTTGCTTCTTGCCCATCAGCTTAGGTATGTCCTAACAAAGATTTTTTCAGGAAATAAAGCAAATAAAAGATTAGAGGAGAGAGAGTAGGTTGGAGTTATGAACACAAAATGAGTTTATGGATTAGCATTTTCAGAAAAAAAAAGAACACAAAGTGAGGGGATAGGAAAACAATTTTGGCTGTTTGGGAATTTTTTTCCACCTTGTTCTTTAAAATTCAGAGATAGCTAATCCTTTCTGTCTTTATCCAGGCAGTGCCATGTTGCAGTAAAATTTAGTAGCAATTATTCTTTCATCTGTGGGGATGTACATATGCTTTATTTGTGGAATCATTCTAATCTCCAGTTTCTTCTATTTTGCAAAGAAAACTATGATTTAGAGATTAGAATATAAGTAGTTTTAATCTTGCACTTTTAAATAAAACCCATTTGTTGCAATAGAAAATATTACTGTGTTTATTAATATTGTGTGATGGATACCAAAACCAGATGTGTCATAAGTTTATAAAAAGAGGTGATCAGAAACTTCGGGAGGTGCTACATTCAAGTAAGGTCAGGTGGAGCAGACTACTCAGGATTGTATCTGGGTGTTGAACATTCTCAAGGATGGAGACTCCACAGTCCCTGGTGTAAATCTGCACCATCATTTGGCCACCCTCACAGCCAAGAAGTGTTCTTTTCCTTATTGTTTCAATGGCATATCTTGTATTTTTATGCGTCAACTTATATCTCTTTCTGATATTGGATAGCTCTGAGAAAAGTCTGACTTCATCATCTTTTCTCTCCCAGGTATTTGTAGACATGAGTGAGATCCTCCCTAAGCCCTCTCTTCTCCAGGCTGATCAGTCCAGCAGTGTCAGCCACCCCTCATGTGCTGGATGTCTGACCCCTTCCCCTTTGTGTCCTTTTATTTGGCTCTCTGCAGCACATGCTCACATCTGTCTCACACAGAGAAGCCCAGAACTGGACACAACACACAGATGTGTCTCACCAAGGCAGATTAGAGGGGAAGGATCAACCCCCCCCAACCTGCTGGAAATGCTCTTCCTAATGCAGCTTAGGATGGTCTCAACCTTCAGTGCCACAAAGATGGGTCGCTGGCTCTGCTCAGCTTGCTGGCCACCAGGACCTCCAGGTCTTTTTCTGCTAAGCTACTTTCCAGACAGTCGGTGTCAAGCCTGTAGTGCTGCTTGGGGTTATTTCTTCCCAGATTTTAATTTTGCATTTTCCATTGAACTCCATTATATTCTTGCCTGCTCATTTCTTTAGTGTGTCAAGGTCCTTGAATGGCATCTCCATAATTAACAGCATCAGTCGCTCCTCAGAGTTATATTTCTGAACATTTTCTGAGGGTATTTGCTGACCCATCATCCACAGGGTTATTGGAAATATTAATTTGGCCTCACTTTTGGTCGCTGGGGCACAACAGCATGGACTGGCTTCCAGATGGAATTTCTGCTCCTGGTCACTATACTTTGGACTTCTTCTTTCGGTTTTTTCCATGTCACTGTTCCTGCACTCAGTAGTTGAATCTTCACAGTCAGTTCAAGCAATGTTGGTTCTGAGAGATAAGAATCTTCTGAATATCAATAAAGCTTTTAGCCCACTCCTCCAGGGATACTTGAGGAGAAACATTTAACATCATTGAATATAATATGATCCTTGAAATGCCCAGATGAATTTCATTCTGAAAGTTTTAAGCAACGTCTACTATTTCTGAATAGGGTAAACACCCTAAGTGAAGGGTATAGTACCATAGCATCTTTGATAATGTGAAAGCTATAGGCAGCTTTGTAAGAGCAGGAAGGTTCAGCAGAGCTTTTGGAGATTAATCTAAATGCATATGACCTCAGAATCACAAAGCATTTCCTCTCAAGTCATGGCCATAAACGATTACTTCTCTGGAATGTTTTCATTTGGAGAGGTAATGTGTTGTATCTCTGTGAGAATGTTTCTACTAAGGAGCATATCAGGAGAAGAACCAGAGCTAATCACTAGCCAGAGAGAAATACAATGAGGCCATGAACAAGGACTTAATAAATGAGATTGTGCTCATTCAGGGCTACAACTCAATCCACAGAAGCCAATGGGAGCTGTTGCCTGTGATGATCAGGTAGCTTTATCACAGATCTAATGAGCTTCCCCCTGCAATGCAATTTGAAAAACATTGTTCTGCCCTGCTGCCTTTGGTAAAGAGTCTCAGAGCTCTATATGTTAATCAAAACTCCCAGCACAGTGAGGTGCATTATCCAGGAAGTGGGATACAGAGACTAAGACTGAAAATGTTTTTGCTTTGCACCAAAAAGGAACAACAGCACAATTGACAGAGTAGTTACACTGCAGCAGGCACTGGGCAGGAGGACACCCTTCTCACATAGTCCTGGTAAGATCTGGTCAGTCAGGAAGACCAAAATATGAAGAAGGGAGAAGGCAAGGTAGAGAAGGCTACCGAGTTCCCACCTGGATCAGTCCATTCACTGACATTCAGACAGTGCTGCATTAACCGAGTTGAGTTATGATCCTTTTGTGTTGCTGTGTTTAAATGTGCCACAAACTCACAGAGATTAAAATAAATATGCATTTGTGATTTCAAGTCCACTAGATGAAAAGGATAAAGTTGCAGGTTGTATTTTTAACCTACATTTTTATTCTCACACCTTCTGTAAGTTATAGTCTTGCAGTGCTACTCAGAAAAGATTGTGCAGCTGTGGTAGATTTCAGCAGACCACAAAGGGTTGGAATATTGTTAAGAGATATGTCAAAAATCCTAATTTCACACTTAAACATCAAACTTTTGCTTATTTAAAAACTAATTTAATTTTTTTTAATAAAAAAATCGATAAAAAGGGGGAAAAAATAAAATTTGACTCTTCAGATGTATAAAATATGAAGAATACCTGCAGGTTTCCCAGGATATCAAGATATGGAGCTCATAAGCACATAGCATTGTGAGTCACAGATGGAAAGGGGCACTGGAGTGATATTTACATTATCTTTTCTCATTACTCTCTCTCACTTAAAACTTGCATTGGAAAAAGTCTGTACTTTCAATTATATTCACACTGTAGAAAACAGCCAATTGTTATAATGATTGTTTGATTTAATAGGTTTCACTTAGAGAGCAGAAAAATTGTTGTGATTTTAAGTGAAATTTTTCCACACAGAGTTTTAATACGCTGAGTTTCACTGAGATTTAAATAAACAAGGGATGCTACATTCTATAGCCTTTTGAATTTGGTATAAGGACTCTTCCTTCTTGGCTCTTTCATTTCCAGTAATTAAACCATCTGGTTGATGAGAGAAATTAATTCAAGACCACATTAATTCCTACTTCTAAATTTCTTTGTGGAAAACTCTTCAAGAGAAAATGATGTTCACTGGATGATCAGATGTAAAATTAAGAGAATGTGTTGTTGATCGTCCTATAGTGCTGCTTACAAAATTAATCATGGATTGTTAGAAACTCTTGTGATAAATCTGATGCCAACATCAAGATGGCAAAGAAAAGAGTAGAAAGAGCGTGAAATTCTCACAGATTTGTTTAGGTTGGTACATAGAATAAGAACAAGTGTTCAGTTTATTGAAAAATCCAGGCCGAGCTTTTGCAAGACATGGAGGAAGTAGAACAGTTTGTACAGCTTTGAATTGTCTGTCTGTGCTATTCACTATAGAATGCTGGGTTATTATGGTGTGAGACTGACAGTGAAAGTCTGGAACATGAATTTAAGTGCTATTCAAGCTACTCTTGAAATTGTTTTTACTGTTTCTAAACAACATTGGAAGGATGGGGGTTTATTATGTGGCTGAGCAAAATCCCCAAGTCATCACTCAATATCCCTACATTCCAATACTAAGAGGCTGGAGCTGGGTAAACAAAAGCTACAGTGGGCTGTGTGCTGTTACAGATCCTGGCATAGCCTCTCCTGGTCATGGAAGAGTCAGAGTTGTTTAATCCGGCCCAGGCTATGAAGGGTATGCACAATTTGAACCTCTCAAAGTTCTGATAAGCACTGCTTAGGCTCTGGACCCATAACATGTTGTTTAGCATCTCTGGTCCATTTGCACATGGGAAATTTTCTTTCATTGGAAGCACAGCCAGCCTGTAACAGAAATTTTGGGAAAAAAAAATATTGCAAAACAAAATATGAGAGTAACTATTTTGGGCATAGCATTTTGTCTGAAATGTAGAGCATGAAGTAGTGCAGTAATAGTAATATAGTGAAAGCAGTGTTTTTCTAGTTAAGTGGAAATGATCTTCCAAAGGGCAGTTAATCTCAGTTTTTCTAGGAAACTAAAGAGAATAAAAGCAGTGGCTATTTTTCCACAACTACAGTGGATTGCAAAATATAAGTGTAATATAGGTGCAGCCAGCAGTATTTCTTCTGTATTCAGATTACCCACCTCATTTCTTTGAGGTCTCACTCTTCCCTGAGTTCCTCCATGCCAAAGCACACCTTGCTATCTTCTTTTTGAAAAAGAACTCTGTTCCTCCTTGCCAGCATTTTGCTAACTAGTTAGAGGCACCTATTACTGAAGGAGCCAATGCATTTCCAGCCTCTCAGGGACAGCACTTTACTGTCCCAATTACTTGAGATATGAGGAGCAGGCAGCAATGATGTGTCTATCCTTCCCTGATTCAACAGATCTGGGCTGCTTCTCAAACTCTGACATGCCTGTTAATCTTGTAGTGACAGTGATGCTGCTGTTTGTGCGCTGTCACCACAGAACTGTCACTGCAATAGGTGTTAATAAGCAAAGTGGCTGTTTAATGAAACACGGATTTCTGGACAGTAAGTAATGTGCTTAGGGCCTTAGACTGTGTTTTAGAAGACAAAGGAGGGCTATTAGGCTCAGTTTGTGCCTTGCCCACCCGGGTGAGCAGGTAATGATGTGTGCCAGATAGTGGTGCTCCCATTTGTTTTCCCTTTCATTTCTTTTTCCAACACATCTGAAATCTGAAAGTGCTCACATTCTGTTTTCTCAGAAAAGGAAAGCATTTGACCAATGATCAGGATATTAGTCAGGCATTCCAGTTGTCTAACATTATGAGTTAGTTTTATTCTAAATTTCTGGAGAAAAAAGTTTGACTCTCCACAGCCCTCTTCACCACATGGCCATTCATTCAAAGTTCTGCTAGATCAGAGTAACAATTAGTTAAGCATGTAATTTTTCTCTTCATGTTGCACAGAGCTTAGATGAGATTTTCATAATCATACCTGCAAAAGTGCTCTGGCAAGGAAGTTGAGTATCAAAAATTGTCAAAAATCACTGTGCTTATCCAATACTTTTCTGATCATTTCACACCCATTAAACTGCATGAAGGGGGGTTAATCCTTGAGACACAGCACCACCACAATCCTCACAGGTGGTGACCATTTAGCAGTGTTCTAGAGATATGTAAAATCATATTTGTACAAAACCAGAGTGCAAAAGCCAAAACTCCTATTTTCAGGAATTTTTAAGCCTTCATGATTGGTTCACAGTGTCCATTTTGGCAAACTGCATTAGAGTTAGTCTTTTACTATGTGTCTGGGATTCAGGATGCAAAAAATTAGTTGTTTCAGGATTAATTCATGGCTGCAGTGTGCAAATTCTAGAGTAAAAGTGGGGGGTTTTTTGTTGTTTTGTTTTTTTGGGTTTTTTTTTGTTTTGTTTTGTTTTAATAGAGTAAAAATATATCTTTTGTGGATTTTTCTAGATCCCATGGGTATGAGAGGAAGCCAGACAACTTTTCTAACTTAGCATGTACAAGGCATGAAGAATCAGCAATATTTTTTAAACCACATGAAGAAAACTGCAAATTCAATCAAAACACTTTTCATGTAAATTGTTGATTTTCCTGAGCAAGTTGTGCATTACACCCAGTGGTGCCGGGATGAGTTCTGAGTGTGCAGCACAATGCATGCCCTCCTACACCCATAGTGCTCCCTCATTCCACTCAACCAATTAACAGTAATTAGATAATTATAGTTCATAAAAGTCTTCAAAGATGAAGATCTTACTGCTTGGGACTCATTAGCCCTTTTTAACATATTTATTATGCTTTTTATTTCTGACCACAAAGGGGAAAAACTTTAAAATATTCTTTTATTTGCCATATTCTGCTCATGAAGCAAAGCCTGCAAAGCAGCCTTTCTCCCAGATGTCCAATATTAGCTGTGTTTTGACTGAAAATGACAGATAATGATAGAGAAAGGAAGCTTCCATAAAACACCTTGCATTTGATCACAAAATTTTTACTAGCGTTCCAAAGCAAATGTCATGTTATTTTTATATCACTGGTAAAAATCTAGCCACTTATTCTCTGTAATAAAAAATGGTAGGCTTTAATTATGTATGCAGCATAGAGCACACAAGGCTGTAGAGGTAGAGTAGATTTTTCATGCAAGACAGCCAGAGCTCAAATAATTTGTGGAACTGACTTTTTTTTTTTTTTTTTTTTGTTGGAATCTTGGGGTTTTTTTTTTTTTGTGTTTTGGGGGGTTTTGTGGGGTTTTTTTTGTTTGTTTGGGGTTTTTTTGTTTTTTAAATTTGAAAATCTCTTTTTGCCAAAGAGTTTTCCTTTAGTAGTGTTCCTGAAAGATGCTCAGTTTTTCCTCTTGCCCATTTTACTCAGTGACACATAGGAGTTTTTGCATCACTAAACATTAGGCAACTAAATAAGGAAGTTAATTTCTTTACCGTCCTGATAATGATGAAAGAGGATCTTCCAGAAGACAAACCAGACCAGCGTTGTTTTCCTTTTTTGGGTTAACAAGTTATGTAAAATTCCATGTATTACTTGTGGATGAGAGCATTAATTAAAGAGTGGTGCAGCTCTCAGCACACTTTTTGACCTTATTACGTCCTTTAGGGTCAGGAGCCTGTTATGAGCAATGCTGTGGCCACTCATTTCCCAGCCTAATAAAGAGCTGCTTTATATGGAAGGAAATACTTGTTGACTGTTTGAAGCAGCCTTCTTATCCCAGCCCTTGAATTTCAGAGGTGCACTAAGAGGCCAATTGGGACCAAGGATTTGAGCCTTGCTTTTGATATTTGTACTAAATCTGCTTCCCTGTGTCTACACCTTTATCACAGTCAGTGGGGTAGAACTAAACCACCTGGGGATTAAGTGATTTTCTGTTGCCTATTCCTGCACTGCAGGCTGAGTCAGTTGTTTGTCTTTGGACACAATGGGATTTACAAACCACTCTAGCAGCTTTCTGAAGAACAGAGATATAGCAAATGAAAACAATTAAAACAATGGTATATTAAGTGGTACAAAAAGTGAAGTTAATAAGTATCTCTCTGCTTTATGCAGAGCTCTTATTTACCAATTTTATGGCAGCAGTAGAAGGAGAGTTGCATTATGGTTATACAGTCCTTGAGTCACGAGTGGCAGTTGTCACACTTCGTGATGAGTGTACTTTGATAATGCCTGGCTTTGTTTAATGAGAATGCTGTCAATACAGCTACAGCCCCAGCTGTCACTGCTGCCAGGCAGGAGTTGGGGAGGTGTAAGGATCTAATGATAGGCTGGTGCTAAGGGNAGCTGTAAATCTAATTCTTTGTGGGTCCCATTCAATTCAGGATATTCTGTGACTCTATGATAATTCCTTGTGTCAGGGGAAAAAATGTTTATATTTCGGGTTTGATAGCTGGTGCTAAGATAAATCAAACTTGGTTGAGAGGATGAAGATGATAAAAAATTCTTTTGGTTTTGCAGATGTGTGCTTAGAAGTGACACTATGCTGCAGAAACAGCAAGAGTAATGATGGAGAGAAAAAAAAATAGTACCCAAAAGGATAACGAAGGTGTATTGTCTTGATGCTTTAGTGCATGTTTATTTACCTGACTGCACAGGCACATAGAGAAGAAGACAGAGGCAGATCCACATTATTTTGATAAGTTTTATCAGGATAGGAAAATGTGTTTCCCAAAAGACAAATAATTTTTGGTGGGGGCATTATTAGGGGATTAGTTGTTTTTAATTAAGTAGACAGTTATTTTCTCTGAATTTCAAACTTTGTCAAGCAAAAATACTCTAGTAACATGAAGTGTAATGTACTCAGGTTGCCTTTCTGTAGAAATGGGGGTACGAAATGTATTGGTGACCTTAGGCCTGTCTTCTTCTTTCCCTTTGAAAACCAAGGGAATGAGGCAGAGGGAGATTCCAGTCTGTGGCAATTTCATCATTTCCAGCTTCTGGAAAGGGTTTTGCTGTTCTCCAGATCCTCCCCTGTGTCATGAACCAACATGCCTGGTTTTGTGGGGAAAGTGATCCCATGTCCCCACACAGCTAAAGGCAAGGAAGTTCTTCTTTGTTCAGAGTCAAAGGTGGCAGAGTTGTTCCAGCCCCAAATATTTTTTTTAAGACTTTTTCTTCACAATTAAGCACCAAAAATTTTTAAGCTGCCTTCCTGAATTGCAAGCTACTTGCTTAAAAGTGGTTCACAGAATCTTATCTAATGAAGAGAACTTGGTTAAATCTTTGTTACACACAGAGCAAAATGGTTCCTGAGTTTCAGGGTCCTGCTTAGGTACATGCTGTAGATTCCTTTCTCCCTTACTCAGCCTCACCTGAGATGAGAAGGTTGCTTTATCCTTTTCTCTTAACCCTCCTCTTTGACCCTGTTTATTCCCAGCTCTTTACAAATCAAGATTCAGGGTTTCTTTCCTCAACCATCTGAAAACTAATGACGGATGTCTTAAGACCTATGTTTTTCTTTGTTAGCCAGGAGAGTACCATTTTTGAGACGTGGTGTTTCAGTTGTGATGTTATTTCAAAGTTTTGCTGAGAGCCATGCATCAGTTGTTTAAAAAACATATTCCTTGTAACCTCAACCCTCTGAAGTGAGAGCAGGGGAATTCCCTGACTTGTGAGTGTTCAGACAAGTTATCCCCCCCATTTGTCAGTGGTGCAAACAGGAACAGCTTGCACAGCTACAATTGGGCTCATGGTCCTGCAGGGTTTAAAGCGATGGTAGAATCAATGGTTGGGAATTGATCCTGAACCTCTTACCTCATTTTTAGGAAGATCTTTGCAGAGTTCTGGAGACCACAATGGGATCAGGCTGAGTGTTTTAATAAAGTATTTGAGGCAGACATGGTAAATGTAGTCATTGCTGGAGTGCTTGGACAGCTGTGATGGTTTCCACTCTTGTAACAGCTGGTGTTCATAAAGTGGTGATGCTCCCTCTCCCTTGTCACACAAGTACAGAAGCACATTAAAAGAGAATCATCTTCCTGGTGTTTCATGCAGATAGTGTCCTGTATTAAGATTTACCTGACTCTTTTTAATGAGAACTAGATGCAAATTGGTTTCCATATTATTCAAATTTTTTCTGTTTCAAAGGGCAGAGAAACAAAAACTTCTGTGCAGGTCTCTGACTATGAGTCTTCACTCAATTTGGTAGTTCCGTGGTTTAAGAAATTCAGAGAAATTTTTTCTCTGAATAGTAACTTGCTCTGTGTTGAGATCTGTCCAGTCGTTGGTTCCTAATCCATTTAAAATGTGTTCTACTGATACAGCACAGTGCTAATCTTTTAATCAGAATGTCGTGCTATGCTCAGTCAAGGGACTTAGAAAAGTCTATATTACATCTACCTAGTGAAAATCCTCAAATGAATATAATCTCAAAAAAAAAGAATCAATCATGGTTATGTTCAAACACTGATGGCATGTGTTTAAATGAAGATAGTTGCACTGTAGCTGAACTTTTTGATGAATTTGTTTTATTAATGTAGCTTTCAGGGAGGGGAAAAAAGTGAACAGAAAACACATGGCCTTATTTCTTTCCATCTGGGCTTGGGAACTTGCTGGAATGTTTCATTTTCACTTTTGTAAAAAATAAGAAAAAAAAAAAAAAGCTAATCTCAATAAAGTGTCCTTGGCTTATCAGGAAGAAAGATTGAATAAGATCAAAACAATATTTTTTGAAGAGATAATATCATAAAAACTCACATTTCTCTCCTTCATTTGGCTTCAAGACTAAATAACTGAAATGGAGCTACATTCTAAATTATAACCATGAAACTGTCTAGCTCTTTTCTCTACTAAAGACTATTTATATGACCCTTGTGCTCTGAAAGATAAAACAGTCTCCTGTACATATGAGATGATAATTAAAAGGAAGGAAGCCAAATCTAGACCTCTTGGCTCTGTGTTCAGCAGCCAGCTCAGCATTCCCAGCAGAGGTGTACAAGGCATTTCTTCTGACAAACAAAGCAAAGGCAGCTCCTGAAGATTATCTGTCTGATGGTAAAACACATCCATGTGTTCTGTAACGCAATGTAAGGAGGCAGTTACAAGAGAAAACACAGGCAATTCATTAAGAGGTTGTTGCAATATATAGTAATATGGCACCTTTGTTCCAGGTCTGTTTATTTTTCATGTAGAATATGGACATAATATAGTTGAAAAAGAAAGCCTGAAATCAGCTTAATTCTTCCTTTAGGTTTTAGAACTCAGCAGCTCAAGTAGCAGCATTTGTTGCCTGAATGGCATCTTCTTGAGGACATTTGACTTATTGAGTATTTTCTCTGAGTTCCTCGAATCATAGAATGTTTTGGGTTGAAAGCACACTAAAGTTTGCCTATTTACAGGTGCCCTGCCATGGGCAGGAAGACTTTCCACTCCACTCAAAGCCCCATCCAGCCTGGACTTGAACACCTCTGTGAATGGGAATGGGGCGTCTGCAGCTTCCCTGAAGTGAGCGAGCTGTATTGCAGGAGAAATTGTCTTTCTCCTGGTCATGCTGTAGGAACTGTTGTATTCTTTAAGCTGCGTTCATGTACCTTCATGGCCAGTGTTCCTCTAGCTTTTTTGTAACAGCTCACAACCACCATAATGTCAGCCAAGGTGGGCTGAGAGCTATTGTGTCCTGAGAGCTGGTTTGAAACACACAGCAGGGTCACATCACAGAGTATTTGGAAATCCTAATTCCTTGGTCTCTGCCTTGAGGCCTGTCTACATCTCATTCTGTTGCTGTCACCTGCCCTGAGCATGGATTGTCAGGGTGGTTTGAGTGCTTCAGTTTGCAGTAAACATGTGCCGTTAATATTTTTCTGAGTATCCTTGAGCAGATTCTTAGCATAGGACTGCTAAACTTGATTAACAGCACTTTGGTTAACTGAGATAAAGAAAAGTGAAAGTACACAACCAGAATTTGTGTGGTTTGGCACCAGGACTCCTACATGGGAAAACACCTCAGTGTCTGTTCCTGTTCAAGGAAGGAGAAAGCTGTAGCTTAGTCATATACTAAGAGTGTAGCTTAAGGGGAAGGGCACAGAGATATGGGGGCTGCTAGTGGAATTCACCCCTCATAATTAGTCAGGACATGTGGCTGAGCTCCTGGGACTCTCAAAGGGATTTAGGTTAAGGTTAGAGCTCTCAGAATGGTAAATCCAAGATGCCTGAAGGGAACAGGGCTCAGGATGCTTGCCAGAGCAAAGGATGGCTAGCCATGAGAGTTGCACCTGTGCAGTCCTTAGCCATGGAGATCAGTGTGTCCCAAGCCACACATTGCAGACTAGGGCAAGTGGGGCTGGCTCGGGGGTTGGTGGCAGAGGGGCCTGTTCCTGCCAGAACCCTTTAAATCCCAGCAGAACAAGGCTCATTCCCTGCCATGCTGCACATGCAGTGAGCAGACGTGACAGCACCCCTGGGCAACAGGAGCAGGGAGAAGGAACGAGAATGAGATGCAAATAAGGACACTGTGCCTACACATTGTCTTTACTGCTACAGGAAGGCTCCTGCCAGATAAAAAACAATAAAGGCACCATTGATCCCAATAAGCCCTCCCAACACCTACTCATTTCAGACCTTTCAATGCAGATTAAGGACATAAGGGGAATTGAAGAAGGTATGTGTGGAGAGAAGAGGCATACCATTTAAAATGCAATTGTTTTTCTTAAGATTTATATTTAAGTATGAATTTGTGATAAAAAGAAGTGTACTGAGGTCAGACATGTTAGGCAGTTTACAGTTTTCTCAAAGCAATAAAATAAATACAGTGGCATTGTGCTATCAGAGCAGATTTTTTGTTTCTGACATTCAAACTGATTCTTAAAAAGCAATAACTCCTGCTTAATGTAATTCCCAGTGTCTGTAATTAGCATCACATAGCTTTTGAAAATAGTAAATTTGATTTAATAAGAGCAATGAAAAATGCCTGCATTGCAAGTGTATTGAAATATTTCCCTGCATTGATCAGAATGACAGAGGCCTGTGTACATAAAAAGAAACCCCAAGTAAAGGATTACTATGTTGTAATTATGTCTAAGATGGCTGTAAGTGAATTTGAGGAAGGTGTGAAGGTGATGTATTTTGGGTTTAGACCCCTAAGACTCTCAGACCCCTATGTCAACATATGTGCATGCTCTCAGTGCAGTCTGAATCAGAACAACAGCTGACAGCACAGAGAGGCTTCTAACAGCAGAAGCTGAAAGGGACAGTGCTTGGGGGGAATGTAGAATGTGGAATCACTACAATAAAAGTTGAGGGGTTTAGCAAAGTTCAGTCAAGACCTTAAAACTCATGGCTTTTGACTATTATGTGATATTGTGCTAGGTAAAAATATCTTGTAAAATATCTTCACCTTTCTGTAACTGCCTTTGTACTCTACCTCTCTTAAACTCTAAACCATGTATTTCCATAATGATTATGCAGGGAACTATGTAAAACTCTGGAGTTTCAGCGAAGTAGGGAGACTTACATTACAGAAGAGAAATAGTAGACTTGATTAACAGAAGACAATGGATTCTGTTTCCTTTTCTGTAAAGATTCAACCCTTCTTTGAGACAAATGTAGAGCCTAATCATAGAGGATCAATATAATTTATTGAGCATCATATAAAAAAATGCTTATATCTTTGGGATTATGTTGTGATGTAGTCAGAGGAAGTGTTCCCTCAAAAAAGCTCTAGAAATGGACATAGTGAGGGGTGAGAAGAATTCACTGGATTATTCACAGTCAAGAGCAGCACTGTCTGCAGGTACATAAATCTAACATCTAGTTTCTGTCTAATTTCTTTTTCTCAAGTAGAGAAAAAGCAACCCTTGTATAGTAATGAATCACTTGGACATGAGTGTTTCCTATTTATGGAAGTTCCACTCCTTTGCACAACCCTCATCACATTTACCAGATCTGGAATAAAAGATTTTACAGAAAATCTTACACTTCAAAAATATTATAAAATAATTGCTTAAAACCTGTGATTGAGACTATGAAAAAAAAAGGAAGAGTTGGTTTTTAGGATGTATAGAGACTCCAAAAGTGACATTTATCCTGAATAGGGCTGCATCTGCAGCTACACTATAGCTTACAAAATTATGTGCCATTCATGAGACTCTGAATCCTCTACTGTAAATATGGACTGTGGTGGAAAACCAGTCTTGGGGCTGTTTTATAAAGACTGTTCCTTTTGGTTGCAAAAATCCTTTAGTCATGTGTGGTTTTTTTAATTGTTGACATCCAAAAATCTCTTTACTCTTCTTCCTGTGGGGTATTAAACAAAACTGAAACAAAATCCCCAAAACAAACAAACAAACCCAAAAACAAACAACAAAAAACTCAACAACATGGATGGACTAGGAAAGGAGGAATTGAGGGGAAATATAAACACAAGGACAAGCCACTGCACAGTTTTTGTATTCACATCTTGTCAAGTATCCACCAGTTTCCAGAATCACTGATGAGAAATTTGCCTCAATTTGCAGGGATTTCATTCCAAAAAGAAGCTGAGAAGCTTGTTAAGTGGGAAAGATATTGTAAGTTAGCAAATGTATCCCTTCTGTGATGCTGAGTGAGATTTACCCATGAGCCTCACTATTAAAATTAGTAAAAGTAAAATATTGTTCCCATTTGCAAGCCTGTAGAATGAATACACAGTTATTGAAAGAGTCTTGGGGGTGGGGAGGAGGTGGAGGCTAAATAACCTCATATAAAATGAAGTGAAACTGTGTCTGAAAATTCAGTTGCATGACAGGGAGAATTGATTCTCAGCTCTAATTTAATCAAATGAGAGGAGTATAGTAAGCACATATACTAAAAATGACATCCAAAGTTAAGCCAGTTAAGAAGGCATCAGAATAATCAATGTAGCCAAATCAGTAAGAGATAAATCAATTTGCAGCCACATGAATTAATCTCTACAACTTCGCAAGTGCCGGTGTGTTTAGAATTGTTGAGGCAAAGGTTTCATTTGAGGATAACACACCTTCTGCATTTACATAAAGTCACATATATTTTTACTTTACAAATGTTGAGGGATTGTTATTTTTGGGATTTAAATTTGTCTAAACAAAAACCACAAAATGGAGCGAGAAGAGGAACATGATCCTGTGGATTACTGCCCACTCTCATCCTCCTCTGGCAAAGAATAAATTGCATATTTTGTTTCAGGCAACTAAAGGATTCTACTAAAATTGTGGCTACTCTAACTTACCAAGGCTCAGGTAGGAAAAAATTCAGTTACAGCTCTGTTATGAAGAGCATCCCAGCATTCCTGTCTGGAAGAGCTTGCACAATGTAATTACTCCTGGGTATGAAGTCACTTAGGCTAAATACTGAATAAATAGCTGAGATTTATCAAGAATTTTCTAAACTACAAGCTTGTAATGAACATTTCAAATTGGAATACTGTGTCCTTATAGCCTGCAAGTTAACCAGTTGCTTTCTGGAGTCTATACAAAAAATGTGTGTCAAAAAACATAAATTAGTAACTTCACTCCTGTAGCTGTATCATACTGGCAATGTTCCCAACCTGCTGCAAGAAGATTCCTACAAGTTCAGAATTTATCAATGGTAAAATTGTTTCATATTGTTTATGTCAATGAATAAAGACACCTTAGCTGCTTGCTAAGTGGAAAAACCTTGTAAATTATCAGTGAAAAATAGCTGAAAATCTTATGTGCATTGAGAGAAGTTCGCATTGTATAAATACAGTTTTTTCCCATAAACTATGAGGAGACATAGAAAAAACAACCTGCAAAAATCAGGATTTGAGACTGCCTTGATTGCTAGAAATGAATAATGAGGCTCATAGCTGTGTCCAAAGAATGATGGGCATGAAACGAAAAAACCTGTATGAAAAGTAAATAAGTGGCCATGGAATTTGGTATTCAAATTGTACATAAATCTCTATTACACTTGAGTTAAAGAGAAGGTCTCAAATTGGACCTTCCAGCCAATGAATTTACTACCTTGTCATTCTGAGCAAGTTTTTAAAGGTATTTGAACCATGCCTTTCACTGCTTTTAGCCTAATTTCCTACATTAAAAAAAAAAATTCATTTTAAAAGTGATTCTCTTGTGATATATGTGGGCATTTTTACTCAACTTGGAAGGTAGACAAGAAACAGCCATTAATGTAAAAAGGTTGCAATGCTGTGGCTTCCCAGTGCTTTGTATATCTCCCTAGCAAAGTCAATGTGTTTGCCATTATTTTTAACTATTTGAATCATCTGAGCTCATTTCTATTTTGGATACACTTGAATGCCCTAAAGAGGATATTTCCAAAGAGCAAGCTGGGTTGTTTGATATCTGTGCTGGAATAGAGGTGCAGTGTGTAGCAGATGAGTGCAGTCTATCCTAGCAGTGATAGTCAAGTGATGCAGGACATCGCCGCTGTATCACAGATGTGCTGCATAGTAAATTGTACAAATACATCAATTGTTTGATCCTTTAAACTTAACCCCTTTTTAAATGTGAAAAGTACTTCATAAGCTGAAGGTACAGCAAATTGAAAACTAAGGTTTAATGAAGATGGGGGAATGTAACTGATTGAGTTTTCTGTATCTCTGTTGCTGTGCTGGGCAGTCATTCCTATCTTTCTCCTTCATGCAGAATACTTCTATTTCTAGCTTTTTCCAGCTTTATAAGATTGAGCAGCAGCCTGCTTTTCAAACCATTCAAGCTTTCAAATACCTTTCAAAAGTTAGAGCTTGTTTTTCAGCATACTGATGAACTTGTTTGAGGAATGAGGTTATTGGATGTAAGCAAATAAATGTCAGAAAAATCAATTACCTTTTGTTGGTCAACCCTTAGCCATCATTTAGATGTGCTTGATCAACACAGAAGGAGAAACATTGTTAATTTGGACAGGTCAGAGCATCTTTCTGTGCATTTCATAATATTAATGAAACCAGAAAAGAGCTACATTATGTTGTGCAGCATCTCCACTTCAGACAAATGAGTAAAGCTCACTGTTATGTTTGTAATCAGGTAATGCAAACTAGGAATATTTAGATTGATTTCTTTTAGAGTTGTGAACTCATTATTGCTTTAAGGACAAATATGCTCTGTAACAAACCATTATAAATAGCATGCTGTTTTCCATAGGAACAGGATCCCTGTAGTGTGAGCAATGCCATGGACACAGCCAGCTGGGTGGGTTTTGTATTGGCTCACCCTCCAGTCTGGGTCTGGCAGGTGCAACGTAATACAAATATGGGTAAGTGGCTTTCAGATCCAACTGAGGCCCAGAAGCAGGCTGCTTGTTTTCCCAACCAAGCCTGGCAGTGCACAGAGCCTGCTCAGGTGGGTCTGGGCTGCATTCCCAGAACCAGGAGTGAGGGGAGCAGAGTGGGAAGATGGAGAGTCAGCCCCTCAGCGGAGCTTAGCCAAGTTCAGCGGGGCTCATTGGCTTCAGGTTTGTGCCAGCCTTCCTGGATGTGCACTGGGATGTGCTCTGATGCCTCTGCAGAGCAGTGAGCAAGGGGAGGGGCTTCTGAATTGGCTGAAGCCCAGCTCAGTAGCACACCAATTACCTGCCATCACTCAGTGTCCTATCCCTTGGATCACACAGCTGACTGTACTTGCAAGTAAACACAAGAGCCACAAGACAGTAACTCTGGCATTCCCTCTGTAAAGGTATGAAATGTTCATGACATGCAGGAGAGAAATCCAGGCATAAGAGAGGCAGTGCTAAAAATTCCTGGTATTAAGGAGGTTTGTGATAACAGTGAGACTTTGCAATCTATCATCTGTGTGTGCTGTGAAGCCTCCATGAGGGAACCCAAAGTTACAACAGAATTTTTACTTTGCTCCACCAAGGCAGAAGACAGTACTTTAAAGAGCACTGGTTAAAAATAATCATATAAACAAGGCCCTGATAACCTTCTCTAACTGGCCCTGCTTTGACCAAGAGATTAAAGTAGGTGGTTTCTCAAGGGTCCCTTAATCCTACATGATTTTGTAACCAAGACACAAAGGCTAACACAATGCCTCATTTTGTATATGACGCCTATTCTATGGATTCTATATTCAGCATATTCTATGGATTGCATGCACCAGCTGTTGTGTTTCAGAATAGGTGGCTACTAGTTAGTGCAGCAGATGTTACCAGCACTCTGCTTTTATCAAATTCTGTATTTTAGACAAGGAAGTTGGTGTTTGTTTTACGTGAAGCATATGTAATCAGCATACAGAACCCTTCTGATTTTCACTCTTATTAAACCCTACGCTCATAGATAGCATGTGAAAACCCAGGTAACTAATGTGATGACTTTGGTAAGAGACAAAGTCTGTCTCATGGGAAGTGACTGAGGATGTTTCAAATGGTCCCTAGCAGAAAAAGCAAAATACTGATTGGTCACAAGTTCTCCATGACAGCTGACAGGCAAAAGTAGTGTGCCAGGGTAGAAGTGATGTATTTTGAACAGTGATGACATGTTGAGTTAGAACATAAGGCAAATAGAATAACAACAGATTGATTGAGAGGGTGAGTGGAAATGTGAAATTCGTGAGAGAAGATGAGGGTTGTAAAGTGGCCTTGATCACATGCCCGATATGTTTGATTGCCATCTCTGCAGGCCTCGTGCCATTATCGTCAGGTAGAAAAAAAACTGCACAAAAATTATTCAGCTCACTTGTAGCAGTCATGTAATACTGTAGTAGCAGCACAAGCAAGTAAAGAACAAAAATGTTTGAAAATGTGAAGTATAATCAGAAGTGTAGTGGGGTGGTGGAGGGAAGTATTCCCTCATCAGAGATTGAAAAAGAAATTAATCTAACAGCAAGGATTTGCTATTTGCTTGTAAGCAATCCCATCTGGGTCAAAGCAAGGCAACACATTAGTCTTTTATGCTGCTATGAAGCAAAGCTTCCCACTGGAGCAGATTTTCTCTTTGTACTTAGCAGTCTGCATGGAATCAGTTGTTTTAGCTGGGCTGTAGTTCAAGTGAATTAGGATCATCATGATGGGATCGAGGGCTGGTGACCATTTAGGATTAATTAGGGTGACACTGATAATCTGGTGTGCATATTATCAGAATGCTGGGAATTTCCCAAACACCCATCTGTTTTTTTAGGTAAAGAATTTACTGATCTATACATTGTCAAGCTTGACTTGCTCTCCAAAGGTTTATTCCGCTTTATGTGCAAGGGTCAGGTCAAAATCTTGATGAGCCCTGAAAGGCCAGTATTGATGGCACCTTTAATTTAAGTGAAAGTGTTTAAGTATGAGCCTTTTGGATACAAAATCTTGTGGACTGCATAACACATGAGCAATGTCAGCAGCTATTTACGCAACACACATGGGTAAAAACTGAGCAGTGGTAGTTTATTGGAGAGATAAATTTGGGAAGTTACTACACTCTTAAATGAAATGTTTATATTGAAATGTGTCCGGCTGTTTATTTTTCCTGCCTCTCACTGCTCCTTTAGTATGGTCTTCCAGTGATATTTGTTAGGCTATTTCCCTAATGGTTTGCAGTCTCTCTGCTATTTCCTTTTGACAGACCCTGTCATGAGCTGTCATTGCAGAATGCAGTTCTCAGCACCATGAAATAACCAGCCGGCTTTACAGGCAGTTAATGAGGTCAGACTTACCTGTACAAATAAAGGTTTTTTAAAAAGCCAGCTGGGAGGCAAGAGTGGCCCTTGGCTGTACAGCCCATCTGCCTCCTATTAGGCACCATGTGCCTGAGCATCACCTTGCATAATGTTGGGGGTTCCAGGTCTTGCATCCATACATGAGGTCATCACAAAGCAGAAACCAACCCAAGCCACAAAGGATGGAATTGAGTTCAAACCATAGAAATAGCCAAGCTACCAGGAAAAACTATCGTGTATCTTGTTTGTATGCTGGAAGCCAAGGCACAGGAAACTGCCCTTTCAATCTAACAAGTCCTAGGGTAGAATCCAGAGAGACAGTCTGGCGTCCTGTCTTTACAGGGAATGCCAGTGTCAAGTTCTCATGACCATGTTTATCTGTGTCTAGATACACACACATCTCTCTGTCTGTCTATCCATACACACAAGGATGTTGTGCAATGTCCTTTAATTTTCATGGCAAGCAGTCCCTGTTGCAATGACCTGGCTCTGGGACAGGTTCCCCACAATCCTGCAGGGAGACTGATGTGGACTCTGGAAAGAGTTTAATGCCTGACAAGTGCTTAGCACAGAGGTTTGTATTAATCATGTTCCAGAAAAATCTGCCATGTGCTGTAGTGTATAGGCTAGATCTCATGAAAAATTAATCTGCAGACGATCTTGGTCTCTGCAGAAAAAAATAGCCCAAATCCATGTTTCTCCTGAGAAAATTATCAAGCTTGAGAATTTTAAAAAAGAATTGCCCACTGCTGTTACCTAATCCCATGGTGACTGTGAAACAAATGAAGAGTAGCTGAAGCAAAGTACGTATGAAGAAAAGTAAACATGAGTATCTAAAACAAAATTTTCTTTGGGAAATACAGGTACTGTAAAGAGCAATTGGGGCAAAGGTACTTGCTATGCTGCCCTACAAATACTCTTTCCCATGTGTTTAAGGTGCAAATGCATGTTATGCTGGGTATTCTGAGCACCACCAGAATGATTTATTTATCCCATTTTGCATAGTAACTTTGTTTTACTGAAAACATCCATTTACTAGAAACTGGATTATATCTCTTATTGCAATTTTGCTGTTTTCGTAAGTCCATGGCATAAATAGAGTGAAATGTTTGTTAGGAGATATTAAACACTGTAAGAGTGTCTTGGCTCTCCTTTTGAAAACTCAGTTAACAAGCATTCTAATTAAGAAAAAGAAAAAAGAAAAAAAAAAAGCAGTTAAAATTGAGACTCTCCATAAATTGTCATTTTTGCTTTTCAAATAATATGCACAGTTCTATAATATAGCAGAACAATGTAAATGAAGCTCTAAAAATACAGGGTGTGAGAAAGAGATTCTAGAACTCATGTAGGAAATTACAAGAAATTGAGAAAGTAACTATTTATGGGCTCAGTCATAGAAGCTCTATGCAACTAAATTAAAAAGAATGTGTGGTATTTTTCCTGTTTCCTGGAATTTCAATTTTTATTAATTCAATGTGCTGACTAAGCTTGATGATGTCCAGTATAACCTGCTACTAAACTCAGCAGAGAGAGACTGCATATAAATTGGCCAAAGCAATAAATGAATTCAGAACATTTTGTAAGAGAGAACATTTCTTTAAGAAAGAAGATTTATAAGCTTTCATGGGATCTTTGAGCAGTACACACTGGCCTAGATCAAGCTGGCTGGGTTAGGATTTTACCAGTGTAGAATATGAAGAGGAGATGTTCTCAATTTTTTAAAGACTATTTTGTAAATTGAAAACTATAGAGGCCCAAAAATGTTCTTAGGATCTCTACATCCAAGATTTCCAGCAAGAGGTAGTTGAAGAAGGCTATCTCCACAAGATAAGATTTGTATGCTTTTTGAATTAGGTAAGAAGGCTGGAACTCAGTGGAACTCCTTAATGTACTATTCATCACTTAGTGGGTTTATTTTAGGATCCATTTCCCTGGGCCTTTTCCTTGTGGGTGCTCCTATTTCAGTAAAAAATATTATATTAGGGAGGTTCTATGGGTTGAAGTCCCTCATTTGATACAGTGCCTTAAGTAACAGCTGCCTGTAACTCAGGTGTGTTGTCATTCAGGTATTAACAGGACAGCAAAAAATAACTTCTGCTGCAAAGGGGAGATTTCCCCAGAGTATGCAAAATAAGCATTTACACTACTGAAGAATTTTCTAACTCTCTCTTCATTAAAGAGTAAAATCAATTTTTCCATGTTGAAGACAAAAGCCTTTGAAGAAGTTTGGGTGCGTCCCAGTACAGGTCAGAATAGATTACTTTATAAACTAAAAAAATTATGGCTCAAGAGAGCTGTTTCTGACCAGGTCTAGTCTGAATCAGTGTTTTCTCCAGCTGTTCACTCACTGTGCTCCCTTCTTCCATGCACAATTTAACTTACATTGAGCTAAGGCAGTCTCTCCCTACACAGCTAATAGCATGCCCCTTTTTTCAGTTCATTGATACCTATGGCTGTGCTCAGATTGGTTTTAGTTATTTTATTTTTATATCTATCTATCTATCTATCTATCTATCTATCTATATCTATATCTATATCTGTCTGTATATGTAAGTTTTGCACCATTTAGTAAGCAGTGATGTAGCTCACCAGGAGGAACATTAGCAAAAAGAACTCACTGCTGTTTTGGGAGCAGGAATGTTGCCTCTGAATCTTCAGAAAGCAGTTTAGAGTCCACATCTACGTGAAAGTAAAGCAATTCTATCATCAAAGAAGAAAGAAATGAAAGGAGAGGAAGGGAACAAGATTGCCTACCTTAAGGAACAACAAAAACAAAAAAAGGACCAAAACAAGAGAATATAATTGTTTCGTAACAAGTATAGATGCAAAGACCCAGATCAGCTAAGGGTGAGGAGGAAGAGAGTGGTTGGTGGGAGGTTAAGAGAGCTGGGAGCAAGGGAGCAGATTTAAGGAGTCAGCAGGCAGGAAAATGAGACACTTCTGAACTGGAGGTGGAAGCAAAGAAGGGAAGAAAATGAAGGGGAAGTGTTAAAGCTGCAGTTAAAGAAGGCGACGAAACTGTGAATGAGGATAAAAAGCAATCGTGCAAGGGAGTTGGAGCAAGGATAAAATATTGCAAGAATTGTGCAGAACAGATTTTAATGGAGAAACAAGAGAAAGGGATTAAATGGGACTAAGAACTGTGCTTTGAATGATTCCCATTGCTGTTCTTTTCATAGGACTCGGGGAAATACTGTGCCCACCCAGCTCCAGTGGTGCATTGGTAGTGGGTGAGACCAGCCTCACCTAATAATGACACTGTTTATCCTTTCTTCAAGTCAGGTGTAATTTGGTCTTTCTTTAGTGTATTTCTGTTCTGGGTTTTTCAGGAAATACATGGTTACAGATTAAAGATGTCATGCTGGAGAAAGAGAGGCTCCTCTCTTCACCCTGTCAAAATATTGCACCAAGCATGTGGGCAAATTCACTTGATTTATAGCTTGAGAGGATTTAAACTTGGCAGGGTTTTTGCAGGTGTGGATTATCATGTATCCTGTGAAACCCTCATTGCTTCCACACTAAAGAAGGCAAAGCAAGAAGTGGTGGAGGAAAGGGTTATGGATATTAGTGAATTTAGGGAAACTGAGGAGCTCAGTAAGATCTCATTGTCAAGAGTGAACAGCAAAAGAATAGGATGGAGATGGAAGACATAGAATGGTATTTCAGAAACATAATGGACACTGGTAAAAAAAATGGCACAGCACAGAAATTTGAATCCATGTGTAGTTGTTTTAGGGGTGGGAAATGAAAGTACCACAAGATTATAATAAGCAATTATTGGGAATTTAATTCCATTCTGTGTTTCTTCTACATTTTAAAATTATAAAACACACAAGGCAAATCAGTGGAGGGGAAAGTCAATTACAGTAGCAAATCAATTAGGGTGAAGAGTCAAACCAATCAAAGCTGCAAGGTAACTAATGAAGGACAATTAGCAACCATAAATGGATTCACTGTTGCTCAGATTCAAAAAGGAAGGGGAGACACAAGTGACATCAGGCTTTGAAGAATATGAAGGATGCTCTATTCAGAGTGGAAACACACTGTGGGCCTGACTCTTCATATTCAGTGCCTTTTAATTGCCAAATTCAGAATGTACCAGGATGAGAGAAAAATACTTTATAAACATCTATATTTTTCAAATTATGTTTGCTGTCACTTTAAAAGGTAGACTGTAGTGCCCCATGCAATTTGTCTCTTACCAATTTGATGGCTAATTCAAAATCCATTCAGTACTCCCTGTTGGTACCTGTAGGCTTTATTTATACCCCAACCTCTTGGAACCAGCTGTATTAAACAGTTTAAGTCTAGATGTCCTCAATGGAAGAAGTTCCCTTACTTCTGAAGGTAGAGAATATGTTAGATACAGATCATATTAACAGGTGCCCTGTGTCTAAAATTATGCATTGCAAACACTGTCCCAGAAGGAAAGTGTTTGTGTGCCATTGTCAGTCTTAAGTAATCTAATTCTTGATGGACTAATCCCTGAATATAAGGAAAGAATGGCTTAGTTTAAACCTGCCTGTTAAGACTCTTATTTAAACATTTTTATGTTACAGATCCTTCTTAGTTTCTCTGAAGGACCAATGATCTTTTAGTAGCAGCCAAAAAACCCAATAATGTTTCAGCCAAAAAACCCAATAATGTTTGCTATGAAAGAGCAGAGATTAGTAATCCAAACTGTGCTACTGTTGGTGTTGGCATTTTTTATAGATTTCTATTCAATCTTGGGTAATACTTGACAGTCTTCCTTATACCGAAGCACACTTCATTCTAAATTGTCCCCACAGAGAACAGCACTGCTTGATATATTCAGAATTAGATTGGCTAGATGAGCTTAATTCAAGAAAGTACTGAATTTGTCTGTGGTTCATCTATAATACACTAAAAGGAAAATTCCCCAGCTAGACAAGTAAATTATTAACTCATAAGTCTATGTGTTGCAATTTGTGTGTAGTAATAACTTATTTTTAAGTAGGATTGAAAAAGTATGTGGAGCATGTGAACAGAGTCAGAGATAATTGGTTATTTTCAAACCCAGGGACTGGGTGTGAACCTGGGCTTAACTTAACGTCAGACTTTTGCCTACCTAAAGGTTGCTGTGCCAGTCATGGAGTCATTCAGACTGTTAATAGTGGCCCAGCAGCTGCTAGGAAACAAATTTTGAGGTTATTGGTCAGGATAAAATAAGTCCAGTCAAGGATGGATCTGCAGGGAGAATCCAAGGATTCTCTGGAATAAAAGATTGATTGATTCGGCATCAAAGTGATGACTGATGTAAAGGAAACAGTTTTTCATGTCTAATTTCATTTCCAGAGATATAAACAACTGTATTCTTGCTTACAACATTTTGAATTCTGACATAAATTTGTTTCATTAATTGATCTGTCCATTTGATTGGTGTGCAAATACTCAGCAGCTTATTTAAAAGAGCTGGCTATTCTTATCCTTAATCCAATCTACTAAACTTTTCTGACTGAAGAATACCTATTTTAACCCTAAGCCCCAAAGCAAATCAGGTAAAGCTGTAATCAATAATTATACTCTATATTTAGGTTTTTAAATCTGTACATAACACATACTGCAAGCATGTCCAAGAAGCTACTGGGCTGTAGTAATCTTGATAACTCTGGTCTTTGCAGTTCTTTTTCATGCTTATTGTTTTGGCCTCTTAGAAATTCTTTGCTCTTGTGAAGTGGATGCTATTTATTTGGAGTGTTTTCCCTGTCTAAAACAGCCAACAAGCCCCTTCTTTAGTACAGAAGCCGTGATGTGTTGCTGCCGGGGTTCTTTTCCCTCATGGCCTTGCTGAACAGAGTCTGCCGTGGTGGATCAAGACTATTCTTGATTTTCCTGTCTGCTTAGCTAATTAAAATAACAAATCTTCACAGCTGTCTGCTTTGGATTCATCCTTATTGCCATAAACTAATTAAAATAATGCAACCGCTTGCAACTCATTAAATATCAACTATGCTTTTTATACAATTATAAGCCTTCAAAAATCCACAAAATGAAAGAAAAAGCTTGGTTCCTCTGCTCTTTCTTCCTTACCTAATTGTAACTATTTTCTTACGATGCCTAAATATTATTTTAAATTTTCATCTGTGACTTTTTTTTCTCTGATGTGTTCTTGGAATTGTATTTTTGTAGCCTCCCACTCCATATTTTTTCCTGTCACTCTTAAGTTTTCTCAAGAGGGAACTCAATATACTTGAGGATTCTATTCAGCCTACCTGGGTACCCCACAAAATAAATGCTTGTTCAGAGCTTTCAAGTCAACTTAGTGAAGTAGGGAAATTGCAATGGGAAATATAATTTAAAAAAGCATTTAAGTTCTGGCTTAATTTGGTTTCCCACTGGTACCTTTATTCATGTGTTTTAATATGATACTGATTCAATCCTGAGGTTTGCATGTAAAATTACTTCTGAAATGAAAGCAATGTAGTTTTCTTACTGTAGAGAGAGAAGATATCTCCAAAATGGAAACAATAAACTTATTTTTATTGGATTTTTTTTTTAATTCAAACTAATATATGTGTCTCCTGAAAGCCATGGGGATTCTAATGTAACTGATTAGGCAGGCATATCTGTGCTATAATGCTCTGTTTATAAAACAGTAGGATTTTACTACTGCTCTCCATTAAAAAAAAAAAAAAAAAAAAAAAAAAAGTGGGGGATTTTTCCTACACTGTAACTTAGTATTCTTCTCAGAGAATCATATTTCTACCCATTTTTGAGGCAAGTTTAATAATTTATTTACTGCAAGACATTCACTCTTAATTAGGCCTTTCCTGTCTTTCTTTTCTTTCTATTTCACAAAGAGAAATTTTCCTTATACTGTTCTGGGCTGAACTCTACTTTTGTTTTGGCAGACCTACTTTAAAAGGGCTTCCTCACTTCTTCAACAGCGGACAGACATTTTTCTGGTTTAATATCTCTCTGTTTTCATGGTCCTACTTTTTTCCATTCACTGTTTCCTGGTTTGAAACACTGTTTGGTCAAAAATGGACAACAAACCTAAACAAAATTCTTTGTTCCTCCTTGGTGTCTGTTTTCAGATCTGAAATGGCTTTAAAAGTCCGAGGAAGAAGACTTATCACAACTGTGTACAACAAAAGCAGTAAGTAGAGATAGTTTTGCATCCCTTGCTGCATCTGCCCCCAGGTAATCATTGTAATACAGGGTTATCCCATAATATTGTTCCATAATAAGAGAGTTTTAAAACTCTCCCTCAAGGAAGGTACTGTAACCTGTACCTCGTTTGTCCCTCTCTGAATGGATTTCTGTGGCTGGTGCTTGCAGCTCCTGCTCTGTGCTCAGGCAAAGTGGTGAGATGGCAGCTGCACTTGCAAATGGCCCCTCATGCAGCGGCCACCTGTCCTGCATGTGTCCTCCCAGAAGGCAGTTTTCCAGGGGGGTTGGCATGAGGGCTTCTCTTTGCAGGTGTAATTAACTGCTTATTCCCCGTTACCTAAACACCTGGAGATTTTGACGGCCCTTGTGTACATAAAGAATTAGAATCCAACTCTTTTAGCCAGACCCTAATACAAGACAAAAGTAGGTATTCTGCCTTTTCCCATTCTAGTATTAAATGTGAAATGAAAGAGCTGGAGTGAGTCATAAAGGATAAGGAATGTCTTCTAAAGGAGCAGCTCCCAAACTTTCTTGCTTTGTTCTGTCTCCTTGAAACTTGTCTCTCATTTCCTTTCACTTTTATGCCTTTATCAGACTTGTGCTTCTGGGCTCTCTACTAAAATAAGTGCCAGAAAAAGCCTAAACTGTTCAATTTATAACATCCTTATTAAACATCTTGCAGGTACAAGACAATATATCAAAGGGAATCTCAATGAAGCAAGCATTATTATTAATGCTTTCCAAGATGCTTTAAATTATAAGAAACAATCAAAATGCTATAAATGACTTTCTCTCCTGCACTATGCTGCTGAGCTGCAACAATGATTTGCCTTTTCAAGATATTTAATTTGTTTTAAGCTCCTGCCCATTCTTCAGTGCAGTATCGGTGAGCAGACATCAAAGTTCACCTTGCTCACTCTTGACAAAATTCAAATGAAGATAAAAGCTATGATTTAAAGTTGCACCTGGGGAAATCAAAGACTGGCACTGGCAGGAAGTGTACGCTTGCTCCACAGTTGCTTTTTGTCATTTGAGATATTGGTAAGCTTCAGTTAAAAGTCTGGTTTACTTTCAGCGGAGAATAAGGCAGAGAAAGCCACTCTTGCAGAGAAATGTGGAGCGTAAGGGTTCAGTCAGACACCAGACTAAATTCATTCCTTCATCACAGAAAGTTGCTAAGCTACGCTTTGTTGGATTTGAACTTTAGTTCATCATCACCTGACAATTCTATCAAAAGCTTTTTTCCTTCTGTTTTGAAGCCAGGTGGCAAAACATATTTGTGAAAATTGTATCCCTGATCAACTCTGATATTTCACTGTCAGTATAGTATCAATTAAATTCAGTGACCAAATATTTGTATGTTCATATCTCATACATCGCAACCAGTGGTTATGTAGGGATGAACTTTAAATTTCTTTTCAAGGGAGGATTTAGTATTTAGCATATTTTTGCTTGTTTCATCTGTGCTTTATATATTGCACTTCCTTTAACACTTGTCACAAATATTAAAAGGTGTAGCTTTCAGTTTGGTTTTCTTATGCATTCTCAGTTCATTGAGATGTGCAAGCAAGTTAATTGACTGGTTTCCATGGCCACAAGTTGTTCCCAAAGCAATCTGCACCTTCAGATCCAAAAATCACCATGAAAAGCTTTACCTTCAAAAAAGATAAAGTGACCTGCCGAGGGACAAGTCAATGCTTCCCACATGGGAGCTCTCTTACTTGTGCTGGAGAAGATTGTGATCACTTCCCACTTCACTGAACAGAAATGGAAACAAAAGTGAGTGTGTCACTTGTGCTTTAATCCCCTTTTCCACCTTTTCACCCTGATCTGGGATGACTTTCAGATTGATGGGGAATCTGGGGCAACTGGCAGATTCTGAAGGATGCTACAGAGAGGAAGTGAATTTAGCACTGGCACTGCCCTTGGAGTTCCCTGTGTTCCCCCAGCACTGCTCATATGCCCTCACAGGAGAACCCGTCTGTCTTCTTCACTCACCAGCTACTGCAGGAAGCAAATGAAGTTTGCATTTTCTCCCATCACTGTACATCTTGATAAACCTTTGAAAAGCAGAAAGTCTCCAAGCAGAACATGCACAAGTGGCAGAAGACCAGTGACATCAGTATCTGTCCGTCATTATTATGGGGTGTTCTTGTGTTTCATGCATTCCATGTGGCTCCATTTATGAAGCTTCATTTTGATATCTCCAACATGAATGGTTTAAGTAACAACATAAGAAATCATGTAAGGAGCACCAACTTTGCCTTAGGAACTGGCGTTGTTTTGTGCAGTTTTTCAAGTTTGTGAGCTTTGACAATTACAGCCAATATCGAGCTTGCATTGTGGGTTTTTTCTGACATTTTTAATAATGTGAAAAAGAGTTTAGTTTTTGTTTCACTTTGCTCATCACAGACATTTCTTTCAGTTTGTTGGGGTGGTTTTTTTGTTGGTTTTTTTTTGGTTTTTTTGGTTTTGTTTTTTTTTGTTTGTTTGTTTGTTTGTTGGTTTTTTTTAAGACCTCTGTATTAAGGTGTTCCTGAAGCAGGGAATGTTTCTTTAGATAACAGCTCATGACAAATGATGCCCCAAGGCACAAAGACAATTTGTTTTCTTCACCTGGAAGTAAATCCAGATGATAGACAGTTAGGAACATGCATTCTTACACTCTTCTTCTGTCTCTTACTTGTACCAAGAAGGTACAGATCTCTTCAGCCTTCTCATGAAGGCTGTAATTTATGCAGTCACCTTTTTAATCAACAATCCTTTGTGCTTTCTTTGTGTTTTTCCATTGGAAGTACTGCCATCAACTAAAAATTACAATATAAATTTAAAATAGCTTTAATCCAGACCAAATATAAATTAATTCAATAATTTTTATGCAAAACCTGAGGATTAAAAATATATTTTCAATTAAGTGTGTAAATTCCCTAGCTCTAGACTTACCATCACTTTTGGATGAAAGTTGCTTTAAAATCAACTATTATTGTATTTTATATTGTATTAAATGCAACTGTATTTTTGCTTGATCCAGTAGTGTAGTATCTGTATCACTCTTAAATACATATTTTATTTTTCTGCAAACACCTCTGCTGTTATTTACCATCCCAAGAATTTGTGCTGAGGGAGAAATATATAGGGTTAAGAAAATGCTAATGTCAGTGAGGTGACCCTTGAAAACTTTCATGCTGTAAGAGATTACTAGTTCATGTAAGTTTGTACTTGTGTCCTGTAATAAATGGCCATTTTAGGTTAGAGAGAGACCATTAAGCCATTAAAATATTTTAACTCTCTGCAAAATTTAGGGAATAGATTTCTTTGGGAAGCTGGGGAATGTCCTGGCACTGAGAGCTACAGGGCACTCTGACTTCAAGGGTTCTGACAGCCCTAGAGCTCTTCCTGGGACCATCGCTTGTGTGTCCTGACCATAACAACTGATTGGCAGGGCTTCAGATCAACATGTGATTCCACAAACATCTCAATAAATGTGAAGACTTGATATGAGCAGGACCAAGCCCAGCATTAACCCCTTTTGCCACCCTGGATTTCAGTATGGGGGTACTTTAAATGCTTTATGGGTTATTTCAGTAGAGAGACTGACATTTGATTTTAAAAAAATAAACAGATACATATCTTACAATAGGCAAGTAGTTGATCTCAAAGCCCTACTGACCTACTCCAAAGTTACTGCTTCTGGGAACTATTTCAGAGGCATTGCACTCCCATGGCCTGCAGGTATATGCTAGGAAGAGTTTGGGGTTTTTTTTTCTAAAATTTAAATTTTTCATAGTTTTTTTCTTTAGTCTTCTTCACACACAAGCACTGTGTGAGCAGGAGGTAAGGAGCCTTGTTAGGCTGTTTCTTCTGTGAGATTGTGCTGCAGCAGAAGAAAGAAAAGGGCTGAGATAGGTTAGAGGAAGGGGTTTTAGCAAGTCAGCGTTACGTAGGAATGCAGAGTGCCCACAGGAAAAGATAATCCCTCAGTCCTCATCCTGTCCCTGTGAAGACAGCCACAGCTGAGGGGCACTTCCACAGCCAGGGAGGCAGTTCCCCTCCCCAGTGCTGTGGTCTGGTGTGAACGTGCTGTTGGCACAAGGGAGGTGACAGAAAAGGAACGGTGAGGGATGTGTTGTGTCGCATCCTGGGGGTTCCAGGAAAAAGAGGCTCAGGGTCAAGCTCTGCCTTCTCCAGATTCCGTGTGAAGCTCATTCTGACAGATGTCAGGCCTAAAGTCTTCTCTGTATGTCCCCAAAGGGTGAATCAACAGGCCGCTGAGACATAATTACTTACTACTGTTCCTAAGTTGGTAACAAATAAAGCAAATGTTCATTTCCACCTGATGCAAAGAAAGGGAACAGAAACTTTGTTGGCTGATCCTAGTAACTTGTATTGTCATGCAAAATTATGATTCACAATTGCAGAAACTTTTGATGCAAACCACTTTTTTCTCAGCTCCAAAGCCTGAGTATACAGTGCTTTGTACACAGCCATGGAATACAGCTGCTTGCTAAGGTTATTTCTATTTTTCTGCTTATTTATATAAATATATGTATTTATCTGTCATTGCAAATATATTCTTGGTTTTGTTTCATAACTCCAGTGATTTATTTGATGTGTAGGAGCGTTTTCAGTATGAAAAACTTACAGACAGCTGTAATCCTACTCTGCTAAAGCACAGAATTTCACAGAAAGCTGTCAGTGGACATGAAGTGATTTGAGCCAGTCAGATTCTACCCTTGCAGAATCTGGCCCTATATTTTTCTTTAATTATGGTGTTATCACAAAAATATGTATTTACAGACCTGTGAGAACCATAAAGTCCTTACATTCACATATGGGGGGGTGGGGGGAAGGGGAAGAAAGGCAAATACTTGGCAGCCGTGCCACAGAAGCTTGATGTTGCCAGAGCCTTGAGGTGAAATTATCCCACCTTCCTTTTCTTGCAGGGAGAAAACTAAAAGACATCAGATACCTCCAATTAATGAAATGGTGTCTTAGTAGAGTAAAAAATTAGAAAATTGAACAATATATTTAAAGAATATATTTAAATAGAGAAAATTCAGATGCTTTGCTCTGCAGATGAAATAAATTATAACAATTACCATCTTCTTCATTGTGTCATGGCTGGTCATGTCCTTCCCTCTACTCTGTTTTCTGGCCAAACAACTTTCTAAGACTTTGAATCACTCTGGGTGACTTTTGCCATGGGCAAAGGTAGGCAGCGTAGTAGCTAAAAACACAGAAGAAATAGATAATATAACTAATATATCAGGTAACTAAAAATAATTTGTTCACCACCTTTGATGTCTTCATTGCCATGCAGTTGTCAGGCTAGAAATGGTCAGTATCTGTGGCTCCCTTCAAGGGACTGATCTTCAGGCTCATTAAATCACCATCCTTCAACTGTTTCTTCTCTATAGGGCTTTACAATTGTTCACATCAGTGTTTTTCTGTCTTGAACTGCAATCTATCCCTGTCTCAACAATCTAATGTTGGTCTGAAGTTTTACCTCCTCCTGACTGACCTTTTTTCATGGCTTTTGTCTTTATAGCAGCTGTTTTCTGGGAAGCCTGAGCTCAGGTTATGCAAGTTGCAGGTTGCCTTACACGCAGCTGAGCCCCTGCAAGGAAGGTTGCAGTTTCCTGCATGCGAAGAAAATGTCTCCCTCTTGCTTCTCAGGAATGTTTTGGCATGTTTTGGCTTCCCTCTGTGCAATCCTATTTTGCAAGTCTCTTGGCTCATCCCTGCCAGAGTTTTCCCGCTGTGCTCATGTGTAGCTCTCAGGATAGACAGTCTCTCCTCCCTCTGGAAAATGCTCTATGACCCAGAGCATCTGAGGTGATTCCTCCCTATTTTCTTTTTATATCTGAAGGCAGAACATGTGGCATATGCCGTAAACTCCAAACAAATGAATCAAATAGTTCTGCAGTCTGTCAGAGGAATTAAGATTTTTGAGTGAGCTGTCTGCCACTGGATCTCCAAGTTGGATACATGCTTTGGCATCTTGATGCTGTGCTGCTGGGCTTCCTGGCATCCATCCAGTGGGAGGTTGTGTTACACTTACGTAGAAAACGACCTCAGCATCAGGGGGTTTCTCCTGGCTGTGAAGGTCTTTGAGCAAACCAGTAGGGAGCAAAGACCCTGTTGGCAATTCTGATTCACAGGCTGCACAGCAGCAGGAAGAGGAATGCAGGAATCTTTGCTGGCAAGAATAAGATGTAGTAACTTAAAAAGAAGATATCTCAGTGACCCTGCCCGGAAAAGAATATATTTGACTTGCTAGTGTCAATAGCAGGTATATTGGAAAACAAGGTTTTATTGTCTGAGTCAAAAATCACAGATGGGGACCTGACCCTCTGGTGAAGAAAACCTTAAGTCTTCACTGGCCAAAATGCTGAGATTGTTGTGTGTAGTTAGCTGTAATAAGATACAGACAAAGATGTGGGAGTCAAGCAGGGGGCTGTTAACAGGCAGGTTTGGGGCTGGCCCAGGAGCTCCTGCTGGGAATGAATTCCATAGATGGCCAAGCATCTGATGATTTTCCAAAGGACCGACCGTTTGAGGAATAGGGCCAAGGTTGTGAAAGCTCAGCAAAGGAATTTCTGGGCTTGTAGGTTTAGCTTTCGCAAAATACATTAAGTGGCAATAGATACCACATTTACCTGGCCTTTAAGGTAGCTTGTCTATAGCAGTTTAAAACTGAGAAATAATAAAAAAACCTACTTTAATCTAGAGGCTCATCTTTTAGGTAAGATTTCCAAGAACTGATCTCAAGGAAGGAGGCTTCTACAAGTTTGCTCCTTGTCTTTTTCAGCAGAAAGCAATAAGAATAGGCAAAAAATAGAACTAAATATTTTATGTCTCATCAGGGAAATATTAGTGATTTTGTTAATAATTGAGCTAGTTTATTTGGTTCTAATTATTTTTTGTTTTTCTGGGGGGGAAGAAAACTTTCTACTGCCTTTGCTTTATAAAAATACATCTCCTGTGGCATTGTTTGATGGCTTTCATTCATGTGTGTTGAAATATTTTTGGAGAGAAGTCTAAGTGTTCAAAAATGTGCTTTCCCTGCCTCCAGGGTTTTTGTGTGGGTTCTTTTGTATTTGATTTTGTCTTTAGTTATAAATGCTTTTGATAACAGATTTGGCTGAATACTTTCATATGAAAATGCCTTTTTGTTGAGCCCCAAATGTTTATTGTTTAATTTACAACGTCCATAGTGTGAGCGCTTGCCAAGCCTGGAGCAGGGTGCCAGGTGAAGAGTGCGTGGATTTCTGATGTTTCTCTTAAAGGATGTGGATGCAGGGAGCTGCCAGGGCTTCAGACTTTGGTCAGTCTTATGCTGCTGGAGCCTGAGAGCCATTGTTTCCTGTTGCTCCTCAGCAAAATTGTCATCTTCACTCTGGTCATGAAAGTTGACAGGAACATCAATATCACTAAGTGGTTGCAGGGCCTGGGGAATTTAGCACATGTTAGCTTTTGGCCTGAATTGGACTGTAACTTAGAAGAGTAAAACAAAATCAGTCATGAATGGAAATCCTGCATTCCAGCCAGTTCTTTTGTAGCCTTCACCTGGTGCTAACGAGGAATAGAAAAACAGAGTCTTGTGCTAGAGGCATTTACACCCTCTTCAGTTTGATATTCTGCAATGCCAGTTTGAATTTCATCACCATTCATGCATTTAAGACTTAATGCAAATACTTATTATTGTTTGTGACTGATATCTCCCCCCCCACCCCCCAGAAAAATAAACCCTACAGAAAAATCATGACAATAAGATTAAATTCAATCATGTCAATATACAGAGATCAATATGGGAAAATTACCTATTTCCTCCACTTTAGTTGAGTAATGACTTTCAGGCTTTCCACACTTCCAGGTTTTAACTGAACTTTAACATCTAGCTCAGCAATCATTGTACAAACCAGCAAAGGTATCACAGTAATATTGGTCTTTTGCAGCTGGTATGGTGAACATTACCGATGTTGCTTTTTTCAAGCCAAGATAGGAATTCTTCCCCATAGAAAAGGAAATGTGTACATTCTTGTTTCAGTGCTGAGCAGCTTATGCTCTTTCTGTCCCAAACAGGCATGAGTTTTTTATCTTGCATTTATAGTCTTAATTTCCCCATAATTGCTTTCAGGCATCACATCTGAGGCCAGCCTTCATTAATATGTTAATTGTGCAGTCCCTCCCAGTGGATTTTTCTGAAGCTAAGAGTAAACAGAAAGGTTTATTCCCCTCACTTTCCCCCAAGCCCTCTAAACAGAAATATATTTTTATGACATACTTGACTAGGCTCAGATCACCATGATGATGGGGCACATTTGTTTCCTGTTTCTGAATCTGCCCAAAATAGCTGATCAGAATCTCTCTGTTGGAACAGATCAGAGTCTCATAAGGTCAGAACAAAATGGCATTTTTTATTGTGGTGCAGTTTGGAACCACTGTACACATTTCCTCCATCCTATTCCATGTGGATATGCTANAAAAAAAAAAAAAGCTGACATTATCAAAGTACTACAGGGAATTACCCACACACTTGCTGTTAATTAATGTGAGATGTGCAGAGAATTTGCCCACACTGCTTTGAAAATCTCAGCTAAAACATTTTAATAGTGAGTATTTTTGGGGAATGCAACCTAGAAGAATCCCTGTGAACCAGGCTTCTTAACTGTTTATTACCTCTCTCTGCTCTTGAGCTGGATTTATAGAAATGTCATTCATAGAAAACCTTAGAGTTCATTTTTGAATTGTCCTAAAGACAGCCCTCATACCTTTCCAGTCACGAAGCATGACAAACATGAATGAAAATTATTTTTTGTAAATAATTTAAAACATTTGTTGAAATTAGGATTCTTATAGCAACCTCTTTTTCTCTGTTAATATTGATGATGAACTGTGTAAAAGAAGTCCAACAGCAACAAGGTGCAAAAATAATTCACTGCCTATTCCTTTATTTGTCTCTTCCTTTTATCCTGCCACAAATGGGGGCAGCTTGTGAAATCCCTGTAGGTTGGCTGGCTGAGTAGGGGTGTTAATTGTCAGCTATAATTGATGTGCTAAAAGCTTCCTGAGAAAATTTGTACTTCTGTATCCATTGATATCCTTCTTTTCTATCAAATCACTTCTGGTTCCCCCTGCTGCCAAATGTTCCCAATTCCACCCAGTGTGTAACTGCACTCCTCACCTGTCCAGTGCACCCTGCTGTGGCCAAAGGCTCAGGGAGCTCCTGACATGTCCTGCATTATTCATTTCCTAGTTTCTGAGGGCAGAAACTAAATTATGACAAGACAATTTAGGCTGGTTTAGAATTCATTCCAGTAAAGCCTGTGGTGCAAATATGAGCAGAAAAAATCTGTGTGCATATACTTGCAAAAGATACAGAAGACTCATATTTGGCTTCTTTTCCTTCTATTTAAATACAGCTTCAAATGTTTCCATCCCCAGGCTTTAGACACTCATGTATATGTTGGTCATCCTTGCAATTACATGGATTCAGGATAGTCACAACAAGCATACAAGAAAATCATTTTGGCAGATGAAAAACCAACAAAACAGATGGTTTTGCTTTCCTACCTCTGCTCCTTCCCTGAGCTTTTGCAAGCTCAGTTGGTCCATGTCCATCAGAGATTTTTTATTACAAGTCATGATTCATTCCACAGCTGAAATTGTGACTTGGGTACCTCATCTTTCCTTCTCCAAAACTTGCTGCCTTGTGCTCTCTGTCAATCCAGAATTTTGGATCCATGTGCTTTTCATCCTGCCTATGATGAGTGTCTGCTCCTTTTTCGTAATGGCATGTGCATTCAGTGTGACTGTGCTCCCTGCCTTTGCACTTTAGGCACTGTCAATGAGATGCAAAGCCTTTATTTTTCATCTAAATATTTCCCCTACCTCTGCTTCCCTGGATCTGCCATATTTCTGTATTATCTCCTTTCCAGTCCATGCGCCCCTTTGCAGAGTACTGATAAAAATTGATTTTTGCTCTGTGAGTAAATTGTATTCGGATGAAAGGAGTTGTTCCTACAGGATGTGTGAAAGATTTTTTGTGGAAAGTAGCAGAGGACCATTGAGAGGTGTTTCTCATCACTCTTAAGGCATTCCTGTAGGTCTGCTGAAGATAAGCCAGATGAGAAGGTTCAGGACTTCAATAATAGGGGCCAAGGGACTTTACATCAGTGTGTTACTTCTCTAAGCTGGCATAACTCTTACTTCAGGTGTGTTCAGTCAGCAGCTAAATCCTGGATTGAGGTACTCTTTAGTTCTCAGTCTTCTTCCCATCCCTGTGTACCCTCTATTAATGACCTCCACAGATCTTGAGTGCGTCTTTCATCAAAGCCTTATGGAACAGATGTATTTCTGTTTCAGTCCACTCTTTCCATAGTGTAAAAACTTTAATTTCAGTAGAGTGTAACTGTTCAGATTTTTTTTTTATTGCATATAATGCTGAGCCCATTCTCTGGTAAAGTTAATTTCACAATGCTTTTTCCTGCTTTACATTTCCAAGCTTACTGAGTCACACATTAGTAGTATCCATTGTAGCAAACAGGGGCCAAGTTACCCAGAGGATGTCAAACATTGTCTGTGAAGCCTGTCAGGTAGGGCCTTTTCCACCAGGATCCATTTAATTCTCAGTTTTCCCATACAAGAAGATGTGCACTATATAATTGTCCTGATTTAACAGTTTGTGTTCCTGCAAGCAGTGGAAGGTCTCCTTCTGTGATTTCCAGTGTTGCCCATCTAGGTTGTGTTCAGCAGCTCATCTCCAAAACAGCTGTAAAAGTGGAGAGATGACAAATAGGTGTCAGATTTGAGCACAAGGGGGTCCTGCAGCCAGTGCTGCACTGCCCTACTTTGGGGCTAAATCCCATGGTGAGGCGGCCCTTGCCTCGCAGTGCACTGGTCATGGCAATAAGGGCTTCAAAGAAATCTAAATGCCTTAATTTCTATTCAGTGCATTAATCTTTTTCAGTTTTAAAGAAAACAATTTAGAGCAATCTGGAAGGCATGTTAAAAGTATTTTAAATTGGTGATATTTATAGCTGCTTCTTTTTCCTTTTTTTTTTTTTTAAGTTCTCATTCTTAACAGGCAGTAACAGCAATTCAGTAGCAATCCAGTTCCTGCCAGTAACCTTCTCCTAGGAAAAAGGATTTCAGTAAGCTTTATCACTCAGCATAGCCAACAGAAATATTTGATACTAAGAGCAGTGAAACCAGAAATCCACTTCAGATGTCCTTCAAACAGCTAGATGAGCAATTCAAGGGGATGTGGAATAGGAAAGTCAGAAAATGGAGCTTGACTTTGATACTTACTTGGTGTGATAGAGTAATTTACTCTCCGTATAGATCTTACTGTATAAGAAAAAGGAAGAAAGAGGAAGCAGTAATGTGTCACCTTATCTAAATAAGGTACCTGTCATTCCTGAAATTCTGTTTAAACTATGATGGATGCTCTTATTCAACAAGAGAGATTTTTTCCCACAGTGAAAGACGATCCTTTCAAACAGAAAAGGACTATGATGAGACCGATTTTCCTTCTTATGGATGAGGCTGAAACAATGCAAAAATAACTGCAGAGCATCTGTCCTGGGATTCCTCTCTGACCACTTGCAATGTGTATAGTCATAGAAAAAGCAGTGATCTGAACAGAAAAACAGCTGGGCTAATTGTCTTGCCAGAAACTTCTGTAGTCTTTGAAGAGGTAGAACACTGTAATGCATTTATTTACTATGAAAGTTTTGTTTTCTTTTCAGTTAATTTTGATTGACTGATCTGTCATTCTAGAACTTAAATCTTTTTGCTATTTATCCATGGTTCTAATGTCAGCACTAATTTAACTAAAGACATTAGCTAGAAATAGATCTGTGGTGTTTATTCTTTTTTTCTTTTATTTTCTCAAAGTAAATGTTCCCCCCCTTGCTTCTATTTGAACAGTCATTTTAAAACAGTTAATCTGGGCACTGCATTGACCTATTCCTTAATAATCTAGAGGACAACTCCCCAAAATTTACGGTGACCCCCTTCAGCAGTGTAATCATGTACTACACCATGCATATCATAAAGCAAAATCAATGATCTCTCACCTAGACTAATACAAATAGGTACAGTAATAAAAAAGTGGTTTGTGCTGCAGTAGGGTCAATTAAAACCTACTTTAGCACAATGAACAGTGTGAATTGAGCCCCTGGATATAAACTGTGGTACCTGTGAAGGCTCACTGGTACAGAGCACGCTTGGGGGATCTGGGGGGAGCACAAATGAGTGCTGCCTGCCTGGATCACAAATTGCCATTGTTTTGAGTTGTTTGTAGCCTCAGCTGGGAAGCCAGAGACTAACCCAGCCACTGTAAAGCTGCAAAATTACTTAAAATCCATAACTCATTTGGTGCACTAAGTCACTGAGCCTGGAAGGGGTGGCCCATGCATTCTATGAGCTGACCAACTTGTCAGCCTTCTTGAAAATATAATCCTTCCAAGAGCTGTGGGGTTCCTTTCTTTGCTGCTTGGGAGCCTTTGTGCTGCACGTATCCTTCTGAGTGGCGATTTTGGGGAATGGAGATTTAGGAGATGGCTATACATCCTTGCACAAAAGAATATTTGATGGTCTTTGTGTATTCTTTTGTCCAAAGCAACCGAGTGCTGTACCTACAGTGATGGCATTACTTACAGGAAATAAAGTGAGCAAGAGCTTAGACAGCTCTTTCTTACAGCCCACCCACTGGAACCACAGGCTTCGTATTAAAATGAATAAGTTCCGTTTATAGAAAGTTTATTGAAAGACCTTCCTAAACTGCTTTACTGTGCCTCATATATGCTGTTGCTCTCAGGAGCCAATTATGTTCTAGGGACACAGCAGGGCTTTGCAGCCCTGCCTAGAAGTCCCATACTCTGTTCTGACTGAAAATCCTGCAGAAGCAAGTTCATTTACACCTCTTCGATGTGCTGTTTCATTGTTTACACAGTATCTTCATCAGTGTGCTGCTCATTAAGCATGGGAGAACCTGACAGACGGGACCTGGAACACTTGCCATCAAATTTAGCCCAAGTCTATCTGACATCTCAGCAGGGGAAGTGGAGAGCTGTGATTCTGAAAAAGGCATTTTGCTGTCTCTAATCTTGAGGATACAGCACTGAGAAGAGCTGTTTCTGCATAATGTAATTCATACCATCAGGAACTGTACATTTTAAATCACAGATCTGTATTTCTTGAACCCCATTCTCTGAAGTAATTTTCTTTGCTCACTGACATTTTAAGTGTTCTGTGTTTGGTGCCACTAGATTATGACATTTTGATGTTCAGTTAGAAATCCAAAATACCAATTAGGGAATTATAAATTGCTGAAATCTTGCCATATAGCTATTAATTATATTCCTTATTGTCTTAACTAGTAAATGATTATACAAAAATGTCTCTTAAATATAACATGCAAAACCTTGTTATAATTAGGGTATTCCTGAGATGTCAGTCCCTACTCGATAGAACTGGCTTATCTCTAGAGCCTGCTGAAGCTGACAGTATTTCCAGGTGAAGAACAGTGCTCAGGAGGAATAGAAGTATGTCTATGTGTGATTATAACCTGGAGACTTAGATTTTGACTTGAGCTCTGGGAGATGCTGAAATTCTTGCCTGATCTAGGGCATGATGTGTCATCCTGGATTCCTGCAAATCAAGCAAGCCTTATTGGTATTACCTTTTGTGAAGAGATTTATGAGAGTAAAAATATTTTAACTTGGATGGTGTAGGATATTTCAGCAAAAGCTTTCCAAACATGTCATGAAATGGTGCCTCAGGAGTATTGCTTGCTCTGCTCCCTCACTACAGCAGAAATAGTGCTTTTACATCTAAAGGCAAATTAAAGCTCTCTTTTTAGTCCTATTTACTACACTGACTTTGTCCTAATGCTGTCCTGCATCCAGCCTGTCCTGATGCTAATATTTTGTTCAACAACACTGCAGAAATGTAAAACTGCCAAGTAATGGTGGAGCAGAGATGAACTCCCTGGGAGAGCAGCTTCATGGCTCACACGTCCAGAAGATTAGGTTTTGTTGGCATGAGGAAAAGCAAGGGTATAGCAGAGAAAGCTTAGGAAATTACTGGGGAAAGTAAATTTATTACTTTTTATTACTTACAGCTGGCTTCAGACTTCCAACCAAGCTCAGTGGTTGTGCCAGGCCCCATAGACAGCCTAGTTTAGATCGGGTAAATTCCAGAATAAAAATCCCTTCAATGCACATTACACTGATATTGAGTCACATCAGTTTCATTCTGTGGGTCTCCTAATGAGTAGTTTGAAGACTCTGCCTGGTCTGTTGTCCTGATCCCACAGGGGCTGGAACACTGGCTTGGCATTCCCCCATAGGAATCCTGTTTGTGTACTCCATAGTGAAAGCTGTTTTGTTAACTGCAGCCACTGCTACAGTGCAATCTGCACCTACTATGGAGCAATTAGTAAAAATGCAAGCAAACATCCAGAAAATCCTGTCCATTGCACATCCCCAGATCACCTGTGCTTAAGTACACCTCTGAATTTCCTGAAGCTTTGCAAGTCTAGTATGATGGACACACAAAGGACTGTACTGAAAGAGAAAAAATGTTTGCCTATAAAATAATATCTTCTAACCACATTTTCAGCAAGACTAGCTGGGAAATAGAAAAAGAAACAGCTTAAGAAATACATTTTCAGTCATCTCTAAATGCCCTTTTCCCTCTCTAATTTACTTCCAGACAGTGCACACATTTTAAATGAATACTTAGCTGAAAACTGAAAAGATTTTTAAAAATGAGATGAATACATTGTGTTCTAAAGAAGGATTGGAGACAGAGGTCATTCAGATTGTTTTAAAAAGGTCTCTATCTCTTAGTGATGATGACAATACTGGCAGTGAAATAATGGAAGCTGGGAGACAAAAGCTCTGAAATAAAGCTTTTACATGGGCCATGATTTTCCCAGGGGTCAGTTATCAAGGATGCTAGGAATGTTTTCTGACTGGTGCTGGGGTATAGAACAGGTATTTAAGTTTCCATAAACTGTTAGAAGTAGTATGTGGTGAAGCACTGGCAGACTCTGTGAGCAACCAAGTCTGGAGACCTGGGCCAGGTGCAGAACCAGGAGATTTGAGCAGCTTCTGCCCCATTTGATGTACATTTCCACCCCACATATTAAAAATGTTTAAAAGCTTAGGGAGAAAATATTTCAATTTTGTATTTCAAGTTTCTCTGACAATCTATGGCCAAAATTACTCCTAAATTGCTTTAAGAAAATATTCTTATGTATAATTTTGAAGCAATTTACTTGAATTAAGAAGCTCTGGTGTTAATTTCAGTTGTATGATTTGATTAACATTCCCTAAGAATTAGTTGCCTATGTAAATTGAAATTTTATTAAATATTTCAAGCGGTTACATTAGGAGTCTTAAAGGAAAGGAACACTGAGGGCGTGGAGGAAAACATTCAGAAGACCCTGATTTACTTCTAAAGGGTTGCTGTCCTGTAACGCTTTTGAGCAAATGAATAGGTTTTGACTAAGTTCAAGTCAAGTCACTGGGATTATTTTCTCTCTTTTAAACCTTAATTAAATGTTATCCTCATTGTCAATACTAGATAACCAATTTTTTAAAAATGAGGAGGAAATGTGAGAGAAGGAGCAGAAAGACCAGACTTCAAAACAATAAAGAAGTATTTGAAGGACAGGATAAAAGCTTCTCACAAAGAAAGAAAAAGGAGTTGTAAGTCTTTTAAAATTAGGAAGCTGTTTAAAAATGCAATTAATACTGTACTCTGTAGCCAATCTATTATCACCTACTGAGGAAGATGTAATAGAAATGTGAAAACAAGGTTTAAAATTTTGGAAACCTGTTGTTAAAAGTCCCCAGATTATAGGTGCATAAGAAAGAACCAAAAAACCTCTCAGCTTCATTTGAATGCACACTGTACAGATAGACCCCAAATCTGAGGAATAAGGAAGAATAATTTTCAGCAGGTTTATTGCCCTTGAGAATGAACTTCTGTTCAGCCCTGGTTATTTTTGTAGAAAGCTGTGACCATGAGAACTGCCATTCAGCAGTAGGTAGCTCCAGATAAATCACAGAAGGGTGCACACCCCATATCTGTCTCATCGCTTTTGCTACAGTTCAGTAAAAATCCTGGGAGAGGAATGTTATCTCTCTTCAAGAGTGTTACTTATCATTAGCTATGGCAACACTCAAAAATCTACTTAAAGCATAAATCTGAGTGCATAAATTTTACCTCCAAATTGACCAAGGCTGTCAACCTGAAGTAAATTACTCATTTATGGTCAAGAACAGAGGTCACTCAGGCAATCAAAAGGTTAACTACTAAAACCAGGAACAGTATTGAGTGTTCAGATGTTTTATTTATATAAAAATATAAATATTTATATTACTCTTTGCATTCCAAGGAAGAAAAAGTTGCCTTCCATTTTGCCTTGAGGAAAATCTGGTCTTACTGCTGTCCTACGCAAAAGGTATTTTTATTTCTCTGTCTGGGTAGTGTAGTGCCTTCTCCATTCATCACAATGTAACATAAATGTGGGGCTATTAGTGAGAGATCAGAGCGCTCAGCTTCGAGTCTTTCACATGATAAGGAGGATAACAAACCCTAAAAGGAAAATATGTGGGAGTGGGGAGTTCTGTCTCCCTTTACAATAACACCACTCCGGAGCAACTGGTTTGAACTAGACTCTGCAAGGGATGTTGCAGACTTCCTAAAACGCCAGTAATTCTCTCTTCCTCATGGGAAAGAAAAAAAATCAGCCCCCTGAGAATACACACATGTATAAAGAGCTGTCAGGCTTTTCCAGTTCCTCCTGTATTGCTCCATTCCCTTGGTATTTTCAGATATGCTTGCTTTTCAGCCGTCTGTTTTGTTTTGGACCTTGGAAGTTCAGAATATTTCTCAGGTTTTTATTTCTCAAAAGTGGAGGCAGCTCCTAACTTTTTACAGGGATGTCTTTGATTAAAAATCATGTCAATAAAACAGCTGTTGTAACGTTGCTGTTTCACCCCTTTTTCTGCAATTGTAGATAAATTGTCACAGGGCTGTAAGGCAGGTATATCAAGATGTGTGTTTTAGCTTTTGTAAGGCATTTAAAAACATTTCAAGACTGATGTGTTTGCCTCAGTGGCATTACAGTTAAGCAAAACACCCAATTGTTGTGTTCAGTATTCTAAACTTGCTATTAAACAACTTTTCACATCTGACAGAACTGATTCTGAGGGCAATGCTCATTTATAATCAAGGTGCGTAGACATTTGTCATTATTTTTAAGTGAAAATTGCCAAGTTCTTAAGTGGTTTTTAACAAATTTTGACCACTGTTTTCCATAGGCTAAAGCACTGTGGATGCCCTGAACTCAGGATAAACTAAAAAGCAAGTTATCTTGCTAACATTTCAGATTCTTAACAGTCAAATTATGATGTTGTCTGACAATCTTTCAGCTGGTATGTCATATGTTGCAAAGAGAGGTTTTTATTTCTAAATTAAATGTTCAATAACACTATTCTCTAATAAAGTTGCAATAAATATTTGAACTGGTAATTTGGAACCAAAATTCACCTCATTTTCTAGTATATAAAAACAAACCTGCATTATTTTGGGGCTCTTCAAGCGGAAGTTTCTTCAACTGTGTTTTAAAGCACAGTATCACACTCTAGTCATAATCCTTTTCCTCAGTTCTGACTCTGTACACGTATCAGAAAAAAATTATTATTTTTACAAGATGGGTTAACTCCTTGGGGCTCTTGCCCTTTTTGTTTTTTCTTGGATGGTGCACATATTCTACTTGCTCACTATCTGCTGTGTGCTACAGTCTGTTATCTTTCTTAAAATGTGTGACTGCACAGCCAAGGAGGAAGCCAACTGTTCGCCTGGTTCTGGCTGTCACACTGGGTCGTGCAGACCTTCTGGAGGGAGTGCTCAGTTGCTTTCAGCAAAGGAAAAGCTCAGCCAGGAGAGGCTTTTCCAGACTAGGAGTTGGAGTAGGAGAAAAAGGATCACATCTGCAACGAATCTGAAGGTTTGGAAACTGTTAAGAACAGGGAGCAGATATATCACAGCAGGCTTCAGAGCCAATGGAAGGAAGTCCTTTTGACTGCACAGCACAGGCATACATCCTTTCCTCTATAAAAAGTTCTGCTTCTCCTGTAGGTTTTTACAAAACTGAGTTGCTGCTTGAGCTACTGAAAGTTTCCAAAGACAGGACACTGCTAAGGTCTTAATTTACTTCTATTGGTCTTGCCTCAAATATAGTCTGGTTTAATTATGCAGATTTCTCCTCAACTTTTTTCCTTCCTAACCCAGACTAATGTTACATTCTGTTTTTGGTTTTCAAAATTGTCAATCCGCTCCGGTTTCATTCTTTTTCACATTTTAGAAGCTTTCTATAGGTTTAAGCTGTCTGGGGATCTTTTTCAGTTAGGAGTCTGTGATCCTCTTTGCCATCTGGCCTTGGAGGAGCAATTCCACAAATTATTTAAAACGTTTCCCTCAGCGTAATCAAATCTATTACATCTCTTTGTTCTTGGGTTGTTTTTTTTTTTTATATGAAGCAGATAACATCCAAGAGATGTATTATTTTTAGTAGTGTAACATTCTATAAATTTCTGTAACTGTTAACTGAGTCTTCATCTGATAACTGAATTGGTGTTCCTCACTTGGCTTTTAAAATAGAGATTGCTCAAAGTAAAGTCAGTTCCACTAACTTGTAAGATTAAAATAAACTGGTGTATTTTTTCTCATGTTTCATTTCAGTGGCTCAATTTTCCTATTGCTTATATATATAAATATAAAATTCTTGCTTGAACCTGTTTCATTGACATGCTGTGTTCATGATATTTCTTGGAGTTGTCCACTGGCCCTTCCTTCTAATTTTCAATTTCTTTCCCGCTTCTACCAGCTGCAGATCAAGATCTCAATTAATGAGACTCATGAGTTTCAGTCATTCATTTTGATGGCTCTGTAGTGTAACTGATAGATTAACCAATTACACAAGGTTCTTATAATGGGAATAAGTTCATCTTTCCTCTAGTTTGGTAAAGCAAATCTCTCCTGTTCATGTCACTGCTGTCAGAGATGAGGTAATCCACTTCTTCTCAGCACTTGTATTTCTTCCCTAGCAGAGCACAATGAAGTTACACACTTGTGGCCTTTTTCCATTTAAAAGCTAAAACAACTTCTCCCAAAACTCTTTTATGGGCAGAGTATCAGTCTTTGCCATGTTGTACCTCCACTTTTTAAAAAGGTCCTGGGTGGCATAATCCCAGCACTGCCACAGCTCTAGGTGTTGCGCCAGTGTGCTGGCTCCAGATAGACCCCAGCCCACAGAAGTAACAGACCAATCAGAAAAGGGTATGCCTCTGTGAGATACACATTTTAAAAATCAAAAGTCAGGTAAGAGAGGTTCTTTTTCCTTCTGGCTGGAGCAGAGGTAACAGTAGCCCAGCCACATGGCCAGGGGGCCCAGGCTGGCCCAGCTGAGTTCTTTTCATTGAGTTCCCAAGAGGGCCTGGGACTAGAAATGCCACAGCTATTGAACATTGCCAGGCAGGGGGGGAAGAAATGGGCTATAGCGGCCACATGCTGGCTGTTTCCCCAAACATGGCTCCCATGGAGGATTATAAGCAGAGACTGAAAAGCAGCCTGGTAATACAGGCAAAGACTGGCAGCAGCCTGCAAACTAAAGATGGCCCAAGAACACCCTGGCCACAGAGTTCTTTTGATACTTTGGCCCAGCCCTCAGGATGGATTCCAGTGTTCTACTGTGTTTTAATTCTGTCTGTCTGCCTGTGGGAGATTTAACTCTTTAGTGCTTAGATTAAGATCTACAGACATCAATCTTCTCCGGAGTGAAAGGAAAGAGACTGAAGAAAAGACATGTAGAGAAACAGCATGGAGACATGAAAGCAGAAGTCCTCATTTTGGTTGGAAGGTGAGGAGAGTCTTTCAACTGAAATTCTCTTGTAAGCCATGGTGATGGACACTAATTAACCTTCTAAATAATAGAAAATAATGGGGGGTGGAATGGTTCAATTTGAGACCTGAGCAAAGACTGTAATTTTCTTGGAGCTATTGGAACAGAGAGAGATGAAGTAGTGAAGCCCCATTGGCCTGAGGGAGGGGGTGGCATTCTTTTGCTCCGAGAGATGAAAATTATTTTTAGAAGCAGATAAAGATGAGCTTTTGCATTTGACCATTCATCCTTAATATATAATACCCCATGCATTTGATATGGCCCAGAAGCACAGCTTTGGGAGAGCTGTGAGATGGGAGGGTTTTTGAAAGGGCAGATTTTCCCCAGGCAGATGCACTTGTGGAGGTTGTACCTCAAGAAGGACTGGAAACTAAATCTTGTGGGGAAAGTCTCCATGGCTTTGTCAGTGAGAATTTCCTGTCCCTGAGTAAATTAAAAGAAAGACTGTTCCAAGAGTGATACACTGACTAGAAATCTTTGAGTTTCGTCCTCTCTACATTGTTGTGTTGGTGGGAAAGAAAGAAAGGTGTTGGGGGGAGAAGAAGTGTTTTAAAGGTTTCATTCTGATTTCCATAATCTAGTTTAAGTTGTCAATAAAGTTTCCTTTGTTCTTTTTTTGAAGCTTAAGCCTGTTTTACTCTTTCTCCTGGTCCTATCTCACAGCAAGAAATAAATAAATTATTCTAACAAGTACATAGACATTTAAATACCACTGAAACCACTACATTAATTGGTGCATTAGCTTGGAAATTAATATTAGCAAACCAAAACCTCTGCACAGAATGGGGTTTCTGCCCAGTTGCAGACTCAAACCTGTACAGCCAGGCTATCTCACTCAAACTGCTCTTCAATGCTGTTGTTTGGGATAGCCAGGTTTCAGAATTGAGTTCAATAATAATTTATTAAAAGGAGGCTGTAAAAGTGTAGAACCAAAATCTTTTGTGATCTGGTCTGAGGGTGGATTACAAAAATAAAAAAGTAAAATGGGAAAAAAATGTAAAGGACAATTGCTGAAAAAACTTTCAGAGATTATGGAGAGCAATATTGCAAAGAAGGATGAGTATACTGCTGGCAGACTATTGGCCTTCCACCTAGTATTTATAAACATGCTTTTGTATGACTTGTGGAATCAAAACAAATCTGTCATGATGCACTTTAACTCTTTGACCACTTGGAACTTTTAGAAGTCTCCTTTAATTTTGGTATTTGTTTAAGTTTGTGCCAACTGTTTTCTTTGAATATCCAGAATAGTACACACTGCTCTTCTCTGCTGTTCACTTCTTCTGAGTGCACAGTTCTCTGCTTAGTAAGCAAAGGATGGGCAAGACATTTTAAAAGTTCTTTACTTGCAGCCTCATAACTTTATTGCTCATAGATTATGATAGCACATCCAGCTCAGTGGTGTATGTTGTGTTACAGCTTAACCTTCCTGATGAAAAATCAAAAATCTTCTCAGAAATCAGGCACAATTCATACAAGTAAATATTTACGCGAGAAGCAAAATGGTTTTATTGTGTTTTATTACTACAAAATAGTGCTGAAGCATTTTCCGCCTATCCTTATACAAGTATAAGGCTAAAATCTTCAGTGAGAGAATTGTATTCTAGCTTTTTTTCTTCAAACTTGAGCCATTTACCAAATGTGTCAGTGCCTCTTGGAATTCCACAGCCGAGTGTGCAGTTGGCAGTTACATTTCTTGGGCTCCAACTACCATTTATGTGATCGCACAGGAGAACAGGAGGCAACAAAATCTGTTGCCCTACTGGGTCCATCTGGGAATTAAAATGTCTTCAGATTTCTAGGCTATGACAGGCATAGGTTGGATATAGAGTAGGTGCTAAAAGGAAGAAGAATTAAATTGCACTGGTATGTAAGGAAGAGTGCATACATATGGGAATACAGCAATGATCTTCAATCCAAGGACTATTCATTTAAAAATTTACTCTCAGTGCTGAAGATTTCTAGCTAAACATAAGGAATAAGTTTAAAAGAGAAATAAGCCTTTATTCCTTAAAATTTCAGACACAATGGCCCTTGGCCAAGTCTATTTTTTATTGTCAGCCATGTTCAAGTTGAACTTTAAAAAATCAGGTTTNAAGTTATTGTTGTTAAAACAATCAACAAATTTAAGTAAAGCTCAGTTGGTGTATAGCTCCCATGAGTTAGCCCTCAAATATTTGTCTTATTCTATTTCTAGAGTCTTCTACCAAGCCTGACCGTTTCTAAGCTAGGTCACATGTACAGAAAACCTTTGAAGACACAATTATTAATCTACAGCACAGATTTTTGGACTGAATCAGACAGGTTGTCCAGTTGGGCATTAAATGTAATCACACTTTTGATGGCATCATCTGGTGAATCCCTGTTTGCCACAGTCTTCCACCCAGTGTCAAGGGTCAGTGGAACCTGTGGGGTCTTGGAAGGGGCTAATTATTCTCCTACAGCTTTTATCTTCTCCCTCTTTTCTTCTTCTCTTCAGATTTTGGTATCTTGCAATATGAGCCTTCAGTTTGTCACTTTTTAAAATTATTTTCTTAATTTTGAGCTTTTTGTAACCAGTGGCACCACCTCCATGTTCTCACTTCTTTGCTGGTTTACTGGCCATGTGTGTGCTCTTTCTTACAGACTAAGGTGAGAATTGAAAACTGCTGTTTATCATTAATTTCTTTCAGCAGAGCTTGGCTTTTGAGTCACATGTGAGACAGCATAATTTAATGTAGCACTAGGAATGTCAGCCACAGAGATGTCCTTTCTCCTCCAGCACTGGAGGTACAGGCAGTGCTCTATACAGCACAGCCAAGTGTCTGGAATGAGTCTTTTGAATTCTGCATTTCATTTGGCGAAATGCTGTTTCTACGGAAATAATTGATGGTACTTTAAAAAGTGAGTTTCTAAAGTTGAATTATGAGGATATATTTACTTTAAAAGCTTATTTTCAAGTGTTCCAGAGTCTGCTAAAACAGAATGAGTTGAGAAATTATGTAAGATGGTAAGAGTTTGAGCAAAAATGACAATGTCTGACACAGCAAACTGGAGAGTCACCTTGCTTCTTCCCAGCACAGTTTGTTTTTGACAGTTGCACCTCTTCTGTTGTTTTTCTGGATGTTTAGTAGAGCTTTTCCTTATTTTCCCATTCCTACCATCTTAAGGTTTTAATTATGCTTCCTTAATCCTTTGGGAGTATATTGTCTTCTTTTATTATTTCTTCTTGTTTTTTCTTCCCTCATTTTTCAAAAAAACCTATGCTATATCTTTCACACCTGTATTTCTTTGCTTTCTTGGCTCTGTTTCTCATCTCACTGAACCCCCTGCACATAACTGTTTCGTTTTTTTTTTTCTTTATCTCTCAAAATGTGCAACAGCCTGAGGTTTTGGTTTTCTCTTTCATTCCCCTGATCAGCTCCCTGTGGAGTTTTGGTTTTCTTCATCTCCACCCCTTCTTGTTCTGCTGGGCTTTTTCCATCAGACTCCTCTTATGTTTCTATGTGTCCCATGAGACTGTGTTGCTGTGTTGGAAGATTTCAATCAGTTCAGTATTGTTTCCTTTGACCCATGTGGGATGATGGCCTCTACACTGCCGTTTTCTTTTCCTTTTCCCTGTCAAGCATTCCTAGGCACCCCCAGAAATACTGCTGATCATTACAGATGCCATTTCTCCTGAGTAACCTGGTGTCATCTCCTACTTCTCTCTTGCTGACTTGGAGACAAAGAGAATAATGGGGGTTTATGCACTGTTTGTAGCTCCTGCTTGGATAGTGTACCCTTGAGCAAGCAATCACAGCAGGTCTGTGGCCATGACAGTTTCTGAAGCTCAAAGTAAGGGGCTTCTGACTGCAGTGGCTTAAAATGAGCACCAGAACTTCTCCAATGGCTAGAATTCCACAGGTCATGAATAAAAGATCCTGAAGAAAAGACAAAGAAGATTTACACTTTATCTTTCTAGTTACATATGTTCTCTGTATAAGAAGTTGTCTTTTTGCACAGCTCAAGATAAAACAATAAACTTTGAGTGTCTTGAGTTGGTGCTTATTCCTAGCACGTCTGGGAATATCAGATTCATGATGTTGAATCACTCACTGTGAGGTCATGAAAATATATAATGAATTTTGTTGATCTCAGCATCTTCCTCAAGTATCGATAGAAGTTAGTGCTCCACAGATATATTTTAGTGCAGACTCTTCCTAGATCTTTGGGAAATGTAAGGATTGTTTCACTGCATCAAATAATTTAATCCATAATTTTAGCAAAAGCAGAAATTAGTATGTTCATGTTTTGGTACCTAATATATATCTATCATTCTGGCTTGAGTTCCTTTGCAGATTTCAAATGTTTTAGTTGGAGATTCCCCTAGAATGAAGAAGAATGCAAGTGTTGAGAGCAGAACTTCACATTTATTCATGTTGGATCAAGGTCAAAGCTGAAGTTTGGTGACCCAGCTTCACATGCTCTCCTTGTAGCCCCAGCTGTCTGCTGGGTGATGGGGAGAGTGCAGGTATCTCTGTGGTGTTCATAATCCTTTACTACTGCCCCATAAATATAGTTTTACAGAACAGGTGTTTGCTTGCTGCCTTCTCCTCAATTAATGACTCTGTAAACACTGTGCTAAGGCAGCTGGGAGGACTATTGACTGTGCAAGTAATTAGCTGCAGTGAAAGTAAGAGAGAAGGCAGCTAATGGGGTTTTAGGCATTTTCTCTTAGTGAAACATTCTTCCTTTATCGTCTTTACTTGTGTAAAGAACAGGCATCTTTCTGGTTCAGGTTAAAACTGTTGAGACCACTGGGCAGTGGGATGTGTATGCCACAATTTAACAGCTGGCGAAGTGGCAGGTAAAGTTAAAAACAAAGTGTTGCTTGAAAGTTTGAGTTTTTTTGGTTTTTTGGTTTTTTTGGGGGGCGGGTGGATTTTTTGTTGTTTAGGGTTGTTTTTCTTTTAACATGGATCATTTCACAACTCGGATTTGCAGTGAAGCTGGAAAATAGCCAAATTATTGCAGATTATCTCAGCTGTTCCATACAGCCAAAAATGAGCAGTTTGGTGTGGCAAACAGCAAGCGCTTTTCAGTCTTATCTCTTATTCAGCTGGCAGAGTGAAGCTGTGTCCTAACCCCTGGAAAAGCTGAGAACAGCAGTGCATTTTGACTCACCAGGGTTAGGAGAGCCTGGATAAGGCTCTCATACGTGGAAATGCCATCCCAGTGGCATTTTTTAAAAGCCAGGTGGTGTGACTGAAATACTCCTGGTGCCAATTTATGTGGTTTTTATGTGGGAGCCGTAGTTAATGGCTGTTTGAAAGCAGCCCTGGTCAGGCTGCTCATGGTTCTCCTCTCTGTGTGATAAAGCTACAAGTCCTTACGCAAAAACGAACCCAACCTGAACTCACTTTCATGTGTTAGCGTTGACACATATTCAGAGACACAAATCTGGAGTGTTAGCTAGGAAGGTCTTTCAAATTAGTGCCAATGAAGTGGAGAATAGAAGTTTCCCAATTCTACATTACAGATCATTTTAGCTGTGAAGCATTCTATTTAAAATATAACTCATCCAGCTTATCTATTCTAAAAGCTTCTCCACTGCATCCAGCCATCATAGTTGGTTAAATAGGTGCTTGTCACTACCAGTATAATGAATTTAATGTGAAAGACATTTCTTCTTACTTTTGGCCATGAGAAGGCTGGCCCAATTTCTGTTCTGCTGAAGGAATGGAATGGGAGGATGCATGTCATATAATTTTATAAGTGTAAACTCATCAGTACATCAGCTAATATGAAAAGCAGAAGAAAAAGGGTAGGAAATAAGACCACAAGACAAATTGCTAATACTTTTAATTCCTTGTGGAAAGATACCACTTCCAATGAAAGACAGGACAATAAAAATATCAAATAATTTATTTGATCAAGAATGTAACTTGTGTTCCATCCTTCATGCTGTGTTCTTTGCTTAAATAGAATAACACAGATTCATTACTGACCTAATTTTCTGGAGAGTTTTGGTATTTAATGTCCATTGTAAGCTCTTAAAAATGTTGTATCCTTGGTAAGGTAAGAGGGAAGCATTGTCTTGGCTTTTAAGGAAACAACCTGCAATCAAAATCTGACTCAAAGGGAAACAACATTTTCTCTCCCTTTTCCTCCACTTTGAAATTGCCATTGATAATTGGGCTGTGCCATGGAAGAGGCATGTGTACAGTACCACTTTCCAGGGCACCTCTAAGTCAGTAAGATACTCCCAGTTACCTAATTAAGTACATGCAACTTTCTGTCTAGTCACCATAGCACTCCTATTTCTAAAATTCACATTTGCTTTTATGTGATCTCATATACAATTTAATTTCCCATACCAAAAAGAAAAATAATAAATGCCAGGATATTACATAGAGTTCCCAGTGTTAATAATTAAAAGGAAATTGCAGTGAGATAAAAAAACCCCTGTGTTCTACAAACTACATCTCCTTACAAAGAAAAGCCAATCAAAATTCTTTAAAGTATACAATACATAACCGAAATAATTAACAGCTAGGCATGAGACTGCTACCTTCAATCTCATAAGTGTGTGTAAGTAAAATTAAAAGACCTTGGTCACCTTTGGAAGTCTTGTGGTTTTTTTCAGCAAAATCTTACATTCTAAATGGCTTGTATAAAGTGATTATTTAAAGATGATTCCATCAGCTGTTCAGGGACCAAAAATTGTGAAGTAGTAGTCACAAATAATTCCATGTTTTATCACTCCAAGCACACACTGGCTGTTTTATGGAATGAAGGTTATGCATCTGATTTCTAGAATCAGATATTTTTTGTCAGAGCCCTTCTTTTGGACAGTCTCCTGGATCAGCAGGAGAATATATCTGGTCTAAGAGTTTCTAACAAGATATTTCTGCTATTCCTCCAAGCCCCTTCCGCTTTTACTGTGAAGTAGGATTTGTGCCAATAAATTGGTTCTTGTTATTCTGATCCAATGAATAAAGAGCCTGGGATAAAAAGAGCTCTGCCATAGCATTGAATGCATTCTTTAAGTGTTTTTTCTTTTTTGATCTCAGCAGTTGAACACAGCAAGTCTTATATGTGTGTCTGAAAATAGCTTGGGACCATTTATCCTTGTGAGGACATCCATTTTATTGGAGCTTTTTGCTACCTGGAGTTATTTAGGGACTCCAAACACGAAGGAATGGCCATTACCAATTTGATGGCTTCAAGGCTAAGCATGATGATTTATTCCTAAGTGAATGGATTAGAGGAAAGATTGCCAAGTGTTTGTTGTGCTCTGCCAGATTTTCCATGTGTAGAAATATGTGACAATAGTTCCCCAAATTTTAGGTGTCAGGCTTTTATGGCAAAGCCCCAACTTCCAGTGTTGGGTGTCTAGGTGCTTAGGAAGCAAACAAAAGGTTAAATAGCTGAAGTTATGAGTAATGATGAGCTACAGGCACAGCTTAGGCAAGGCAGGAGAGTTCAATGAAAATGGGATATACAAAATGAAAAAGCCAATTTACTCTGTGAGAAATTAGTTTTAACTGAAATTTCCCTCAGAAAAATAGAAGTAGTAATAAGAAGTGAGTCTGGTCAGGTCAGAGGTGATCTCTGCTTTTATCTGGAATCCCAAGAGTCACTATGCTGGGAATCCCTCAGGAGCAAGGCTGTATCTTTGTCTCCTGCTCTCTTTCCAGACTGTCTGCCAAGGTGCATTGAAGTTGTGATAGTGTTAAGACAGATGGAGAGTAAGACTTGCAATAGAAGTGCTATTGCAAACACCTATAGATTATTATAAATCACAGAAACTGATCACATGGATGAAGAGAAAGATGATCTGAAATCAGTAGTCTAAGCAAAACCTGACAATTCTGGATCAATACTTTTTGGAAAACCTTTGTCCCTGGTGCTCCGAATATGTGAATACTCTTTTTAGGGTGGGACCATCCAAGAATTTCAATCATAGCAAGCTTAGAATTTAGGCCTACTGTTTTCACTGTACAAACTTTAAAATATTCCTGTTAGGTTTCTGGTGTGCAGTGATTGTAATTGTAATTTATTAATGACGATTGTCTTATTCTCCATCTGGTTCCAGCGCTGACTTACTGAATCACTTAGTGCAAATAATTCATTCTTCACCTCAGCCTAGAGATTGTAGAGTAAGGTAAAAAGCACCTAGCAAATAGCACATTGTTGTATTAGAGGAAAGATCTGTGGTGTTCATTTGTTTCATTTGTGCGTGCCGCTGATGCATGAAGTACTCTTCAGAGTAAAGGTCTCTTTTGCACAGCGTGGCAAAGAAAAAACAAAACAAAATCAGCAAATAGTCCTTCTTAGAATGTCCCTTCTTTTCTTCTTGGGTTTAACCCTCTGAGCCAAATCACCTGCAAAACCTGAGTCAGAGAGTGAAAGTATCAAAAAAAATGACCCAGTACGGGTACACAAGGATGTAAGAGTAGAGATCATAATCAGTCAAGAGGCAGACAGATCTGACATTTGCTGAGAGCATCCCTATATTTTATTGAGTTGTCATGCCTTGTTGCATACTTAATGAGGATGAGCCCCTTATATGCTGATTTTGCATTACAAATGTTGTTTTGCTGGGACTGTCAGCTGCAAATAGCTTGTGGCAATACATCTTCCATGCAGCAAATAAATACATACACCATTATAGCATACCCGTGTTCTCGCCACAACTGTAAACTAATAAAAGGAGTGTATTTACTGTGCCTTACAGTCATTCACTCCAGTTATGTTTTTTCTAGTTTCAAGCCTATTGACTTTATGGAGCATTTGGCATAATTTCATCTTGCCATCGTTGTCTTGTTGTGTCCTCATTTGAACAAAAGTCACGTTGTATACCTGCACATGGAGTCAGCCCCACAGGTCAGGACATATCCATGACCAGTAGATGTATTGGGCATAATCTCAAAGGCTCTGGAAGCATTTTGTGTGCTAGGAATAGTCACTGACCTCAAGGTAAGTGCCACTGAGATCAGCTTAGTTGTGCTAGTAATGCCAGGGTTGTGGGCTTGATCCCTGTATGGGCCATTCACTTCAGAGTGGGACTCAGTGATCCTTGCAGACCCCTCCCAACTCAGAATATTCTGTGATTCTTTGATATTTAGGTAGAACACTGATGTCATCAAGTTGCTTCTGGTAGCACCTGGGCATGGGGAAAATCAGCATTTTGGTCTGCAAAACTGAACAGCATGGCTGGACCTGCATGGAAATCTGTCTCACTCTTAACAGAGGTTATTGGTTATTGAGCATGGCTATACCAAAGATGGTTTTGGTGTGCTTTTATTGATATTTTGCTAGGTTTGAGGACAGAAAACCATATAATTATAGAAAAGTTTTGTCTCATTAAGCTTACTGAACTATTAACACCAGAGAAGATCAAGTCATGCTTTTTTTCCTAATACATTTATCAGGAATTCATCTGAGCTGTATCCCTCCCTTTAAAGGTGAGTTGCCTGAGAACTAAATCCAGACAAGATCTCTTGTATCAAAACCCCAGCCACTGTAACTTTGCTGGCATATTCTCTTTCAAAACCATACCTTGGTGATAGTCCTTTTTCACTAATTTCTAACTGAAGATTCTTTGTGGTCTGTTTTAACAATTTGTTCTCCAACTACCATTATATTTCAAGATTCAATAATTCCTCTTGCCTCCTTGATTTTAGCATATGCATTTTATTCTGAGAGACCAACTGTAGCCTTCTGAGCTTTTTGCTTGGCTAAACAATGAAAGTTCTTTTTAACTGTTCTCAGCAAGCTCTTTTAATCTATTCACATGAAATAGCCTCTTCATTCTCTCTTTGTCATGGAAGCTCTTCTGTTTTTTCCCCAGTTTGAATTTATCTATTTGAAGATGACAGAAAGTATTTTTATCCAGCATGGTAACATGAATACTCATTTATGTTCATCAGAAACATCTTGACAGAGTAATTTCAGGAGTGAATTCGCATGGGTTTTGAGGGTCATCGTGTTTGTGTATAATCTGCTAAAAAGAACTCCTTATCTTTATTCCATAATCTCCAATTGATGGACCACATCTTACAGAAGAAATCTTCAAGTGTTTAAATGCTGAGCTTCATTTTCCCCTCTTGTTCTGGAGTACTGCAAACTTGTTCACCCATTGGACAATCCCTTCCTCTGCCATAATCTGTTTTTCCTCCAGTTTTTCAAATCTTTGAACTGGTGTCTGATTTTTCTGATTTTCATTCCCAGGAATTTTACTTGATACAGCAAATTACATAGTGTCTCTAATATATTCAGGTTGTAATGGACATGCCTTCACTTCTGAATCTTCATTGTCTTACCTCCTCACCTTCTACCTCTTAATTTCTGTCCAATGAAGAAGGACCAATATGCCATAAATTCATCTTTTAAATAGCTGCCACCACATCCCTTGGGGCAGGTTAAATGTGCTGACAATAAACTCTCCTGGCCTTTTGATGTTTGATGTTGATGTTTGAGTTGCAGGTAAATTGCATTGGTCCTACTGCCTTTCACGAGTGATATGAACTGCAAGTTGGATGAAACTTATGAAGCTAAGTTTGCATCGTGTTTTTTATTTATGCATCACTTGAAACACCATTTTATAATGCAGAAGTGTTACCTGCTGCTGAGGAATTTTAACTGTATCTCTTAACTAAGCTAGTGGCAAATTGAAAACTAATAAGTTGTATTTTGCACATCAAATACTGCTCTGGGGACAAGCTAACCTAGACACCTACCAGATTGCAACTTCCTGCTCAGTAAAAAGAATAATAAAGAAAATCATGACAGCTCATTACATGAAAGAATAAATTCACCACCCAGGGCAGAATAAATGCTATGTTATTATACAGTAATTGTGAAGGCATCTTAACACTTTTGTTCATGAAAATATTAACTGTTTTTCAATGCTATCTGTAATAAATGTTATTCTAAAGGCAGAAAAATTATGTAATATGTTTTAACATTCAATACCTACAAACTGAAGGTATCAATGTAGTCAGGTGAACACAGAGCAGAAACCAGGCAGCTTCTTTTACTCTCAAGCAAAAAAATAATATTCATAGATTTCTGTGAGTCTGTCCTTGCTGTGTATCTTGGAAATGGTGTATCTTTGCCCTCTGCTTCTGTGGCAAAACCAATATTGACAATGGTATTGGATATGGTGATGAACGATGTCTGTCCTTCAGGACACAGGTATGCTTCAGAACATCTTCCTATTTCTGTGTTTCTGAAATTTTGGGTTTAAGTTCCATTAATACTGCACTTCAACCCTGTCATTGGTGAAATATGACCAACTTTCCAGCCCAGGAAAGGAGGACACATAGGGAAAGTTATAGGGATAAACTCCAGTATTTTAAATTATGAAGTTATATTTTACATATAATTATCTTGAAAACTGATCCATTTCATTGTAATTTAAGTAGAATTTATATAAATTAGGCACATGTGACATTTCTAATTGGGTATACTTTAATGGTTAAATCATCAGTTTTTAAAATTATAATTGGGCTAGTTGTAAAATTTCAAGGTCTATGATTTTAAAATTGAATTGCTCTTTGACTTATGTAAAAGAATAGATTGTTAAGCAAGTGCCTCACAGGAGAAAAGCAGTCTACGATATTATGATTTGAATTAGTTTTTCAAAGGAATTTAGAGTAGGCAATCTGTCCTCTGATCTTTCTTTGCACACTAAAAGTATGAGTCAGTTATGCTAAAGTAGCTCAGATTGAGAATATAGTGATTTAATTAACATCTGGAAGTGTAGAATTCTACTTGTGAAGAAGGTAATGCATTAATAGCTTTCCATACAGATGCTCTAATGAATCCAAGGTATTTTTCCACTGGAATCTTTTGGGGGTTTTTTGTTTTAGTTCTGTTTTTTTTTTTTTTTTTGTTTTGTTTTGGGGGTTGGNGAATCTTTTGGGGGTTTTTTGTTTTTTTTTTTTTTTTTTTTTTTTTTTTTTTTTTTGTTTTGGGGGTTGGTTTTTTTTGTGGGTTTTTTCTTTTTGGTTTTTTGTTGTTTTAGTTTTTGGCGGTTTTTTGGTTTTGGTTTTTTTTTTGGTTTTTTTTTGGTTTTTTTTGTATCTAGAACTGCCTGTTGCAGATGCAATAGGGCCTTTCTGAGTTCAGAAGAAGAATTTAGGAATTTTGAAGAAAATTGCATTACCTGGAATATTTACAGTCAATGCACAACCTTGTTCCAAAGGCCCCAGTTCTGGTTTGGGTCACTGGAGAGGGCAGCAGGCAAACACAGGACACGTTTACATTCCAGCAACACTTTTGAGTGAAGACCTCTCAAAAGAGGATCCAGCATGGTGACTCCCCTCTCCACACAAGCCCCAGCAGCAGGTTTGGGTTCAGTTTCATTGTCTGAGTCTCCTGTGGACAGAGGCAAACGCAGAGCAGGGAGTTCCATTCCAGTATAACCCTGAAGAAGTACAGAGGGCAGCAGTCAAACTTCAGTGAATGTGCTGCAGCTGGTGCACACTGGCTGAAAGTCCCGGCGCAGAAACATTCAACTCTGTAGAATGCAGAAATACAGTCTGCAATGTGATAGAAAAAAATGTTTGTCACAGCTTGGTAATACACCAAGCAGGGACAGTTTGTAAATAATTTCTGCCAGTGCAAGTGAGAGTTCTGTGCGAGTCAGTCCCTCCATGGTTTCTGTAGGGAAGCATGGCCCAGGTGTTAGGACTATGTGCTTTTGTATCATGTTAAAGAAAAGGTTAAGTCAGTGCCTCACAGCAGACAAGCAGCTCAGGATATAATGATCCAGACTAGGTTTTTTTCTGAGGCATTTAGAACATGAAGATCTGTCCTCTGATCTTTCTTTGCACATCAAAAGTGTGAGTCACTTGTACTGGGGACATGAGGCTACCTTCTAAAGAATGACGGATTGGGAAGATCTCAGTCTGGAAAAGAAACAACTGGGGAAGCAAAGGAAGCTTACAGAGTGGTGAACCATTTGGAGAAGCAGGATAGCATTCTCACTTCCAATACAAAAATGGCGACCCTCAGTGATCCTGGCGCTGTGCTCAGACCAGATGAAGACTCTTCTTCCCGTTAAAAGCATCTGAATTTAAGAAGCCACAAAAGAATACCAGGAGTGCCAGAAGTTTGCATGGTTTCAAGACAGTTCAGGGAATATAATTCCACTGAGAATTACTCAATACATAGAAAGTATACCTAGCTAAAAAAGCTCCTTAACAGGAAATGTTTGGATGCTGGAGGAAAGGTGGTGGTTTGGGCTTTTCCTTCTGCCCTGGGTATCCACTTTTGGATACTGCTAGAATCGCCTGTGCTAGCTGGACCTTTGATCTGGAATAGTTTCAGATATTTGGGGGCTTTCCAGATTTTAGAATAGGCTTTACTCACAATTTCCAAACTTGGCTATTTCTCTGATGATCAGTCAAACCAATTAAAATATACCAGTGTCTTCAATTAGACAATCTGCAAACCTTTATTGCAGATTATGTGAAACAAATATCTATTTCTTCTTTCTCTGTAGTCTTCTTATCATTCAAACTTTGAGCTTGGTTTTAGTTAATGTGATTTTAATTGCCAACCCAGGAAAAATTTCTCACAGCCTAAATTAGAGGTCTGCTGGACCTCCCAGGAAAGGTTCAGCAAAAAATTGAGCATGGAAAATATAGCTCGGGACATCTAACCCCAGACAGAAGCTTTGAACCCTGATTCCTCTTCCTTGATCATCCAGGCAGTTGTGTTGCAGTCTCTTGGTCGACCATTGCTTTTGTAAATCTGCCAACACTGGTATATAGAATGGTCTTTAAAAATTATGTGCAAAAATGGATTGTTCGATACTGCTCAATTAGGCATTCCCATTCAAATTTTCAGTTGTATTTGCCTACCCTGGATGGACCTCTCCAATTAATTTAATCTGTGTTTACTGTCTTTTCTTTCAGAGTTGTTTCTGACAGTGTAAATACGTTGATTTCTTTGTATGCTGTTGATATCTCTCAGGACTCACCAAATAATTAATACCAACATCTGTTTAGTATGCAAATACCAAATCCGTGCTGTCCTCAGGTTGCCGCTTGGATGGGGGAAACATTAGGCCACAGTTTTTCTCCAATCATATGCTCAGTTCAGGCTTATTATGACAGATTTTTTCTGCTTGATACCATAAAAGGGAGGTGGCAGCAGCCACGGTGCAATCAAGTACTAGCTCTGAGGCTTAAAGGCTGGACAGTCTCCTGTAGCTTCTTTTTTAGGGAAAGTAAAGTTGTTTCAGATTATTATTGAATAGGTTGTTGATTTTTTTTTTTTGCATATAAGTACAACAGGGTGACTTTACATATTGCAGCCATCAGACACTCCCAGTTATGAATACTCTGTGTGCAACACCATCGCATCTAGTAGTGTGTGTGGTCTGCATAATAAATACCTGTTCAAAGTATACTGAACTTTTTTTTT
>VWZN01020612.1:1070068-1084701 GCA_013396955.1 Regulus satrapa | reverse complement strand
TTTTTTTTTTTTTTCTCTGCTGTTTCATATTTCATAAATTGCTGTTTTGTCCAGTTCTTGTATTTGTTGTCCTTGAAAGACAAAACTCAGTTCACTGAGTCCCTGACAGTTTAGGAGCGGATTCTCAGTTTTGGAAGGAGAGGATGAAAATGGGAGGTGTTCAGAGGAAGAGCAGGGAATTGTTTGGAGCAAGTATGGGACTGTTTACACTCTAAGCTGTTCCTGTGTTATCTTGTCTGCAGCTCTATAGAGAAGAAATTAATCCAGGCTCTGTGTAGGGAATGCAACCCGTCAGGGCAGGGACTGCACCCAGCCTGCCCAGCAGGGGGAAATGCACTGTGGTGCAGTGCAAACCTGTCCTCAGTCTTCCCCCGACGTTCTGGGACTCTGAGAACCTGGCAGAAAAGGCGCTTCTGCCTTTGAAGAGTGTGGCTGCGCAGGGGAGAGCACAGAACAGTTGCCATGCCTTGGACTCATGAACAGAAGATGGCTCATGAGGTGCCTGTGTGGCTGCTGTCTGCTCCATCCCCACGCTGACAGGGGCTCACATAGTGGCCACTAATGGGGTTGTTTTTCAAGCACTTCTCTTCACCTTTAAAATGATGAAATTAAGCTCCCATAGTTATTAAGAGCTAAAAATAATGATTTGCTCGCACTTTGCATTGTAGTAGCAGGCACAGCAGAATATTGATCTGCACTCTGTGTCATATTATATTTACAATAGGGCCTGATCGATGTGCTATTTCTGAACCCACGCTCTCGTGTGTATGAAATTGGGGTATTATATTGTAAGACTAATGTACATGGACAAATCACAACAGTGTAGTCCAGGGTGCTGCACACGAGCTGGATGAGTAATGAAAAGGTCAGCTTTGTATCTCTTCTGAGTTTTTAAATGGGCTTGATTTTTTTGTTGTTGTTGCTTTTTGGGGGTTGTTTTGTTTGTTTGTTGTCTAGAAAAAAGAAACACCAATGCAACCAGCACTGTATTAAAGCAGATTAAGAGACATTCCTTATCACCCAAACTTTGTAGTAAGTGCTGATGGACAGACAAAGGCAGGATCAGAAAGTGACAAAAGCAACAGAATTACCTTTCTCAGGTTACCAAAAAGGTCAGCTACAATTTTGAGGATAGACCACCTTCCTCATCCAGGGTACCAGTCTGTTTTATTATTTAATCAACCAGTGATGTAAGTGGAATGTTTTGGGTTTTGCTAAGGTATATCAAGAGAATAATTTTGAGAATATCAATGAAGTTAAAGTGATGCTGTGCTAAAACCGTGACAAGAAACTTTGCTCTATAATTTTATTGAGTATTTTCTCTTTAAGGGAATAAAGTGCCACCGTAACAGCTGCTTGAGAAACTCAGTCTCCAAAGGACTGTCAATAAGAGCCAGAAATAAGAATTTAACAAAGAGAATATATTGCTATTGAGAGTCATGGTTGCAACTATCAAGTTGTATAGATGTGAATTCTCCCCAAAAGAGATAACAGAGTGATTGAAGAGGGTATTTCAGTTGTTCTCCACTCCAGTTCTAATAGGTAGGAAAAGAGATTGAGGCTAACAGTGATACTGTGAAAAAAAGTCTTTTGGGGACTCTTATAAAAATTGATTTTGAAAGTAAATCCCAATGTGTGTATAAATATGTCTTTTTCTGGCTTGTCTGTCTTCTATTAGTTTCATTCATATGAGTTTCAGTCTGGTTTATTGTTGCACTACAATAACAAAAATAAAATAAAATAAATAATAATAGTATTAAGGTGTCAATTTAGGTTCATACATTTGCTGTAACTTTTGAGACACATCTTTATTTTCTGAATAGCTAAAGCCATCTTTTGTGACTGTCTAGATGTAAGTGTATTTTCTTATTAAAAATCTCCTTTTATTTCTACAGTACTCACTTAAAATTGCAACAGACACTGTGATCTTGAGTGAATTCCTGCTGACCATCCAAACTGTGTGTGACAAACCTGATCCAAAGGGGCTTTCCTGTTTAGAGGATAACTGCCAAATGCATGAAAAGCTCCAGATGTTTGGGTGGGAGAAATGGGGTTCGAAGGCTCTTGGGTTTTGTTCAGCACAAGTGTGACTGTGAAGCTACATCTAACCTGGGCAAATGTGCAGGGGCAAATGTGCAGGTTCTGATTTAGGCTGCTTGGAGCTGACAACTCAACCCAAATTTCTTCTGGACAACTGAATCCAAATCTCTTCTGGACTACCAACGTATAAAGAAAAGTAAGAAACGTTTCTAGGTGTCCCTGTTTTGGTTCAGGCATAAAATTCAAGGTTAACATCCTAAGAAGAAAAATGCAGAACACAAATTCAAAAGGAGATGAGAGACAGGAATGGTGGTGTTTAAAAGATTATTTAAGGTCTTGCCCTGTAACTGTGGATGCTGTTGGGGAACAAGCTCTGAGTAGCAAGTTTTTCTGTGTGGCTAATGAGCCTTTTTTTCTGAAATAAGAAAATAAAGCTTCAGAAACAATGTAGCTGTAGGAACTCAGAGCCAAACAGGTTTAGAAAAGGAAGTACCAGTTATTTCAGAAGAAAACATGTAGAAATGAGGACAAGTTGTGGATGTTTGAATTTTTAAATAATCTCTTTCCTAAATCACCCAAAGTACTCTCTCAGAGATTAGCAAAAGCTTGTATATAAGAAAGTGCTATCATATAAAGTACAAAGTGCAGGTAGGATAAACTGCAAACTACCTGTCTCCAGAATTAAACAAATACATGTTTCTGTTCACATTGATCAGTGTTTATTTTGTTATTTGGGGTATTTGCAGAACATTTGTATCATTATACATAAGTTATACAAGAAGACAGGCTAAACTCTGCTCAATTTAAGAAATTGATTCAATTAAAGTTAGTAGGACTGCTTCAGCAAATAAATGTAGGCAGTGTTTGATATAGAAAGTCTTTACAAACAATTCTAAATTATATGGGGTGGTACTTCAGCTGGTATAAATCACTATTTCCATTAGCACTATCTTCAGCAGATTTATATTGGTTTATGCTTAGAGATTCTGGCTCTGCATCTATAGTTAATTCAGTGAAATAAGGATTCTTTTCTGTGCTTCTTTTTCTTTTCTAAGAAATATATCAGAATTTAGACAAATCTGTGGAACCTATAGTATTCTAAGATATTTTATTTCCATGCAAATATAAGGAGATTAGGAATTTCAGTACTTAGGTCACAGATATATAAATTTATATGTGTACATGTATCTATGTATATACATGCATTGAAATTTACCATTTCACAGTTAGAATTCAGAGACCTGCTTCTAAAGGACTAGCCAAAGATTTTAATTGAAATAATTAGATTTGTAACCATCTACTTTCATTAATGAGACAGGCTTAAATAACCCTGCATAAAAGAGATACTGTCCTGAATTAGTGAAACTGCAGAATATTCTGAGTCTGGAATGTCTTGTAGCCTCAGAATTACAGCAGTGTGCATGGCTCTGTGTGTGCTTTCTCCTACCTCACCGTGCCTCCATTTGAGATGCTCTGAAGTGCTTGACATCAAACATAATGCTGTTTGCATGGAACATTGCAGGAACTCTTCCCATAACGTGCCATGAGTTTTCCAGAGCACTGATATTATCTAAAGCTTTGCATAAGCACAGTCCCAACAATCTGAGGATCTCCAAGTGTAAAGGTCTTGCCAGTACTCCAATGTGCACAGCTTCCCACAGGTCTCTGGAGAAAAAAAAGAAATTCACACACTCTACCAAATTCGTGGTCCTCTTCATAGCCTTTAAAGAAGTCTGTAAGATCTGAGACTTCAGTTTTGGTTTGGGTTTTCTAACTGGTGTTGTAATCTGCATCTTGTGCCTGTTCCTTTCTCTGAAGATCACAAGAGTTGATTTTGAAGTGCTCAAAGGGTACACATGTCAACTTTTGCACTTGTACACATGATACTAAACTGGCCCCTGAATTCAGGTGCTTTGTTGCAGGAAAGGTCAAAAGCCAAATAAAACCAATTTAGATTTGACAGCTTCCAAGAATTGTTTTCTGAAATAGAAAGTAATTTATATTTTTTCCCTTCTTTGATTAAATCTTTCCCTGATGGCGTGTATTTTGCTTTATCTTTTTAAGTGAAAACACTGTTCATGGCAGAAGAAGAATCCTTAATTTTATGTAGATTAAACACGCCTCTGGAAAAGGGCAGATCTGAGGAAGCAGGCTCTGGGGAAGAGAAGGTTACAGATGGAAACACATCAGACTCTTTAGTTCCTTATTTCTTTCCCCTCCTTGCAGGACGATTGTGTAGGAAGAAATGTTTGAAGATACTTCAACTCTTCCAGACAGTGAAGATGAGGATCATATTTCTGATTAAAATAGAAGAGTTGGGACATCATTCTTGCACACTGCTTAAAAGGTCGGAGGGTGTTTGAGGTAGAAGATATAACTTGGTGTGCTGGGTGTGAGTTTTTGGGGGGCCTGTAGGGCTGGGCAGAGGGCAGGTTGACAAACAAGGTGGCAAATATTTAATTGGGCTCCTCTATGCTCAGATAAAGCAGGAGAGCCCAGCAGCACTGGTCAAAACAGGCAATAGAACAGCAAACTCAAAAAAAAGCCCTAGGCAAGGGCTGACCTGGAGCTGAGGAGCTCCCATCACAAATCCCTCAGAAATTGCTTTAGTTTAATTTTATTAATATGAAGATTCCAGCCTTTGAGACTACAGGTGAAATGTGCCTGAAAAGCCTTGCTAATTCTGCAGGCAAAAATCCCCATGTTGTGTAATTAATGCTACAGCATTTACCAGCTAAACAGACCAGTTAAAGGACACAGAGAAGAAATAACTCACAAGTCCTTGTCTGCATCCTGGCACATGTCTAGAAGTATTTGAAGATTAGAAGGAAAACTCCCAAGAAATCTCATTAGGTTAATGCTGCTGCTTCACAGCAAACCTGTGGTCCTATTCCTGGCACTTCTTTTCCCAAACTGAATTTTTGCAGCGTGGCAGACAGACATCAACCTTCAGAGCAGCCCTGGACAAAGGAAAGGGACTACCTGCCTGTGGTGGCAAAATTAACTGTGAGAAAGTTTCTATTTAGAAGGTGGGGGAGGACTTTCAGCTCCTTTGATATCTCTTAGCCTCACCTTAAATACAGATTGCATCTCTCTCACTGCAAAATCTTATACCCCTGTGCTGCAGCTTCTCATTAGGTGGCAAAAAATCAGCCCTCCCATGAAGTGGTGGTTGGATATGTGCCAGGATCAGTTCTTCTCTCTAAAATAAAGCTGTGCCCATCCCTCTTGGGGGATGGGGTGCAGTGGAAGGATCCAGGGTGAGGAGAACACCACTGTCACAGCCATGTGCTTTGCTGCAGGAGGATGTAATCAGATACCTCACATGGAAAACTCTGAGGAAGTGCTTTTTGTGAACTGTGCTGTTTTTTGAGAAGTGTGTCCAAAAAGGCAAATGCAGCCTCCCTGCACGTGTCAGTATCCACATTTGCTGATAAATGTTTCATGAGAAGCAGTAGCATGCACTTTCATTCTCAGGGCATTTGCTCTGTTCCTTTAATGTAACTGGCAATAATGTTCCACATCAAGTGATGCTGCTCTACTTAGGTGGAACTACTATGTTCAAAATGAATTTGTAGGATCCCTGTTGTCAAGCAAACAGGATATTCTAGCATTGTAATACTGAATCTCAAGTGTGATCTGACCCTACAGAACAAGCAGTATGTCCTGTTGACAGTTTTGTCTTGGAATTGATGATAGAACACTGCAAAATGTTTGTTCAGGCCCAGGTGACTAATATGAGTTGAGAGAATAGAGTTTTAAAAACTCAACCAGAACACAGATCTTTGTATGTTTTATGGATTCAGGGAACGTTTTCTTTCTGCTAGAAAGGGGTAGACTTAACAGCCTCTGTAACAGAAAGACATCAAATAACTTCTCTAATTGCTCTAATTACTTCTGTGATCTTGTAAAAAATAGACTGAAAGCAACATAACTACACCATACCCTGCATAGAAAATGTGACTTTTTTCAGGTTACTGCTGAAAATGTAATCAGAAGTAATCATTATGTGATTTATGTCAGAAGTAATCATGCCTGTGATAGGCAAAGAGACATCTTCAGGTAAAGGAAATACCTCTTACTAAGGAGTTAATTTATGAGTACACACTGGGTATAACTGTAGGTAAGACATATTAGCTTTGAGTTAACTTGTAGAGGAATCCTACAATTGCCCCTAAAAAAAGAGAACTGACCAGGAGGGTTTTGACAGTGCAGTCTTCCTTTCTAGTTGAAGTCAATACTGGGCAGAAGCAGGCCTGCTTTTGGGAACTTTTTGCCTGGAATACTTGGTAAGTTAATGAGGAGCAGGTTCAAACCTTTTGTCCGTCTCAGAGAAAAGATTAATTTAGGCCTCTGACTCGTCATTGAGTGGACTTTTGCTGAACTATTTTTACTTTAGGAGAAAATTCCTTGTCCACGGGTACAGTCAAACAAATGAAGGTTCTCCTGCTTCAGATTCTTTTATTTGTTCCCAGTATGACATATTTTCACAGAATTATGTTATTGCTGTACTAAAAATATAGACATCCATAGACAAAAGCATCAGAATAACACCCACCATGCCATTTTGGGCATAAAGTCACAAACACATGTATGCATTATTAATGTTCATTTAGTGGTCTAGAAGGAAGTAAAATATCAGGACAGTAAATAATAATTCACAATCCAAAATTTAATGTATTTTATTAGTGGAATACTACTTCAAGCCAGAAATTTACTTGTAGAGCAAAAATATCTCTCTTGGGACTTCTTCCCTCACTCCCCTACAGTTTCTATCACACATACAGTGATTTCTGTTCATACCAGGGAGAAAACCATATGCTTTGAGAATTGTGATCTTTTTGACCTCTGTGTGGGACTACTTGAAGCAACGTGGTCTAGGACAGACACTTTGGCATAGTTCAGCAACAAGAAATCCTCTGTGCTCAGAAACACCATACATGGTGGTGTGCATCATGTTTATGTGCTGGGGGTGGAGGGAGAGAGGAAACACTATATTGGCACTATTTTATTCTCTTTTAAAAAATCTCTTAATGCTAGAGCAAACTCAGGCATGGATATAAATATCACTTTAAGGAATGGGATGTTTGCAAGTAGAGACACATTTGGTCTTCACTAGGAATTTGAATGCCAGATGCCAGTGGATGTGTTTAGTCCTACTGAAGGAGTCTGATATCAAGATATTTCTAGCCCTGTGGTGATCAGGGATATAGAAGATGCTGAAAGAATTTCTGCTCATACCACATTGAGACATTTTTCCTCTACTTATTGATTAGCTCAATTTATTTCACTTGTCTCCTGAGCACTGAATGTTTCCCAGAATCTAAAGAGTATCTTGAGAACATCTAAAATTTGTCAAAATATCAATGATATGATGGTCTATCTTTTACCTAATGAAGCTTTAAATCACCTTTTTTTTCCCTAACCTGAGGTATCACCTAAAAACAGTATTCAGTTTCACACAATGAAAACCTGATAAAAATTTGCAGCAACTGGTTTTAGTGCTCAATTTTTTTGCCACAGCTGAAAACTAGATTTAGTGGACCAAGGAAGTAGGCTTATTTCAGAGGCATGAAAATAGTTTTTCTGTTGAAGTCAGGTCTCTCATTTCAGTGGGAAGTTGTACCTGCTGCTTCCAGATACAAAACTGCATCCAGGACTTCTGACAAGCTCTTGGTGCTCACAAATTATTGAGATCAAACTCCAGGAAATGAGTTCATCTCTTGAAGTGCAAGTTCCACGTGTTCTTTCTCAAAATGTACAATGGGCCGGCTGCTGGTGTTTAATCTGGAAGATCACTCTCAGGTGGAGCTCCATCCAAATAATGCAGTTTTGATACCTTCATTGGTGATGGTGATGCTCAAAAAAAAAAAAAGTTAAACCTTCCCAAAATGTTCAAAAAGAAAGAACTCCGTACTCTTGGGGTGGCATTTCTTGGTGGATTTCTATTTTACAGGATTTCTGGTGTATGTTTGAATGAAGCCAGGATGTCCTTTTTACCAAACTGAACTTGTAGACAGGATCCCCAGCTGGAGAGAACTCACCTCCAGTGACATGCCTGCAGGACAGGTGTGCTCTCACTGCCTGTGCTGAAAGTGACTGAGGAACAACAAAGGAGCATTTCTTTGAATGCTAGCATTGTCTTTTATCATGTTGGCCATGCCAGCTTCTACAGCTCGTTAAGAACAGGAAAAGACAGGATTCACCAGATGCCTGCAGAGCCAGTCAGCAGATGGGATACTTTCTCCCTAGCCCACGTGTGTATTAGGGGAATTTTTCTCGGGTAAAAAATGGTCAAAAGCTGTCAATTATGCACAATTTCAACATGAACAGACACATTCCGGCAGCAGTGGAAATTGGTTGTGGCACAAATATTCTTCTAAATATGCAAAAGTCTTTTACTTTAAATTAAAATGTTTAAAATAACAGTAAATACTGCAGTTTTCAGTCCATGCTTCCTTTCAGAAACCAAAGGCAGCCAGAGCTTACACACAAATGAATGAAAGGCACGTGAGTCTTAAGATTTTTCAGTTCTGAAACGTGTGTCTCTGGAAGTCACTTCTTCAAAGGTTTCTCTTTATAACAGAAAGGACCTCACAACTGCAGAGATTCTTTCTCCCTTTGGGAGTGGACAAAATGATCTGAGGTCCTGTGAAATAACCTCCCCCTTGTTCCCATACAACAAAGAGGTTTTTGGAGTCTTTTATACAATCTAACACATCCCAGAGTCTAGGCTTGCTCTAATTCAAACCCTTCCAGGTCCTTAAGGTGTAACCCTGGTCACAATTATTATTCTTTTACATCATCTTTCACTGGACTCATGGCAGATCTGATTCTGCACCAATGTAAGCAGGACTAAGCTTCCAACCATGTCTTATTAAAAGCAGACATAGTGTGTTAGTTTATATAAAAATGCATTTGTTTGTGAAAGATGAATACATTTTTATTAGCATTTAAATTAGTAGTATTAGTATTAATATATATAATTATTTAAATTAGTATTAGTAATTTATTAGTATATGCAACTGTGCTCAGTTACACAGCAGAAAGGGTTTTTATCTTTTTAACTGACTATTTTTAATCTAACTGTTTAGGTTCACTATGAACTAATAACGATTTTCTTTTATTTAGGAACCATGTAGAGATTTCCGAGTTAGCTTTTGACAGACAAATCTGATTCCGGTCTAGTTACCAGACTGAGTTAGGGCTTAGCATTGGGAGTTCATTGGTATGCAATTTAAGCTGTGATTGTTATGGTGTCAATGGTGATGAATCTTCCTTGATAAAATAAGTGTTGTATTACATAATACAAAGACAGGTGGATAACAGATTAGTACATCCACTCCCCTTTCCCTGGAGCCATGGAAGGGGATTCCAAGCTATTAATCAGAAAGGCCTTTGGCAGGGCGTGTGCTTAGAAACTGGGAGATGTGTGGCAAATTGTAGCATTTCAAGACTGAATGCAGATGTTTATTTCATATCTTGTCACTGCACTAAATCCTTTTTCTATACACTTCAGCATTTCCAGGGAAATTATTTATTTAAGGTTTTTGAGATCTAGGACTGGTAGATGCAATACTGGTTGCTTGCCTTTGGCTCTGATTTTTATACAGAAATTTGAATCCAGCAGTGGCACAGTCTGAGAGATGTGAAAGCACCACTGCACATTCAAATAACACAAAATAACCATATTGTGTCTTAATGTGTGTTAGATGTGATATATGAAGGTTGGAGATTAATTTTTTAAAGATTTTTGGTTTGGCTTTTGTTTTGTTTTTTTTTTAATCAAAGCTTTAAAATGGATTAAACTCTGTGAGAGCAATTTGGTGCTGGAGGAGAGCGTGGGTCAATAATTGGAGCAGAGGCCTGGGATTCAGGAGGACTCTCTGCTTGCTCTTTGTTCCACTTCCTTTGATTTGAATAAATCATGTGGGGCTACACATGGGATTTCTGTGAAACACATAGGAAAATTAGACTTCAGCTTGGATTTTGTCTTCTCTCTTCTATCTTTGTACAGTGTTACCTTTTGTATGTAGAGGATTTTTATACTTCCCTGCCTCAAAACAAGACAGGTATTTCAAATCCTGTATTTCTGTGGTGCATACAAGCCTTTGAGATCCTCAGCTTTGAATGACAATATCATTATAAAACAGTGTATCAAGATCTTAAAAAAATAATTTTGGCTGAAATATTCCATCACCTCTAATTTTATTTAATTTCTTCAAGTAAGATTCTTCATTTTGTACCAATTTTTATTGACTCTGTCTTTTTCAGGGAAATTGTCGTCATGTTTTACCATTTTAGGTATTTAAACTATGAGTACTTATGTAACATACAATATATGATCTTATTAGCACACTGTATGTGTTACAGTGTTTATTCAGGGTATGTCTGTGGCCTTGTGGCTAGGATTGTCCCATTTCAATTATTCAGGATGTTAGGGAGAAAAAAAGTTTGAGATCACTTAAGGACTCACGTTTGGCATGCTGGGGACTCAAGTTTGGCATCTTCTTGGTTACCCTGCTGCTAATTAAAGAAATTAAAGGCTCGTAGAGAGTGAGTAACTCTCCCTGCTGTTTGAAACAAGCAATCTGCAGTGCATGGCAGTGACTCCCAATGATTAGGGATTCATCTGTGGTAGCAGACAGCTCACTTTATAACTACCTGCATATGCCTCTTGCTTTATAAACAGCCCTCCCACAGATCCACCTTCCAGCAGCTCTTGGTGAACACCACAATAGCTACTGCTCCCTCTTATCTTACTCAGGGCTTTGTTACTCTTATCATACCCAGATGGTGTTTGTGATGGCAGCAGTGTCATCCAAACCCATGGAACCACCCCAGTCGACTTCCCAGGTGAAAGACACTGTGCAGCAGTGCAATACAGCTGCTCCACAGATTAGATACTTTTTTGTCCAGGAAATTGAAAAGGGGCATTTGAAGGTGTCTGGAAAATGTGAGTGATTTCTGTCCCTAATGAAAGCAGAAATAGAGATAATGCTTCCCGCTATTTTATATTCTTTGTTACCATTTGGTATCAGCACTGGCAAACAGAAGCAAACAGTAATTAAAAATTAGCAGATCAAAAGTAATTTCAGCTATTAGTCACTAAAAAAAAAATTCTGTTTAGTTTTGGGAAAATGTCACCATCAGCTTCTACTTAACTTGGCTCCTCTATCTCCTCCTCACGGCTGAGCTCAGTACTGTTTTCTGGGAGCTGGAGGAACAGCTCAGTACTGTGTCTTCTGCAGCGTTGCCACAGCAGTCAAACATTATCAGGCAATTATTCTGGAATATTTGCTTTGACGTAAGTTCAGTACAATAAAGCAGTACAAGGTTAAAGACATCATAGGTGTAATGGACTTGTCAAACCCTATAAGGAATTTGTATAATTCTGTGCCTCACCCATCTCATGAGGATGTAAAAAGCTGCCAGTTCCACAGCAGGGACTGAGTGGGCCAGAGCCTGCTCTTATTAAAATTCTTATTGTACCTTTAGTTGGTTTTTTTCTATTTTGTCTGGCTTTGACCACTCAGTGAAGGCTAAATTGAAATGATATTGTGGGTTTTGGCTTGGGTACCAAATTCTGATTCTGTTACATTCTGACTTTTCAGAGACTGTACACTCAGAACTGGGATGAAATGTCAAAAGCTTCCACTCTTAATTTAACAGAAATCCTGGGGAGTTTTACTATAGTAACAGCACAGAACAATGTTCTCCAGATTCTGTTGCTGCAGCAGAGCTGGGGTAAACCACTCGCTCACACGACTGATCCTTGCAGCTGTGTCTCGAGCCAAAGTCCTTCCAAGTCAAAAAGTCAATGTCATCACTTTCTTTACACACTCTAGGTAAAGGAAGGATATCAGTCAAAACTGAGGCTGTTTGAAGTGGTTGAAATTGCCCCATGAAACAAAGTGATATGGAAGTCACAGGGGCGGGAAGGAGTTCAGTGATATGTGTTTTTTAATGAGGATTGAAATTAAGTTACATAACCAGCTGCAATGGCTGGTTCCCAAACCACATAGGTATTGAAGTGAAGCAGATACAGAGCAGCTGTAGGCCTTTTCAGTGATCTAACTTTCAGGAAGCTGGAATTAAACATCAATTGCTATGGCAAGAAACACAGTGATGATCCACTATTGCTGGGAAAATGTCACTGTGTCATCTTTCTGCTTGACTTGGCAGCTAGAGGGGTTTTGAGGGTGAATGTGTGGGGTTTCTCTCCCCTACTATCAGTGACTCCAAGTTGTATCTGTAACTGAATGCCTTTGCTCTTGTAGATTTGATTTGTGGAAGAAAGAGGTGATTTTTCTGTTACAGGTTACATTTTAAAAAATTAAACTATTAACATGCCCTAGATGTCTACTTACATCTCACATGGCTGACATCCAGAGATGCTTAAAAGGCTTACACAGTCTTCAAGGCTGAAGATGCCCCTGATGTAGACATAAAGTCTACATTTCTCCATTTTGCTCTGTAAAGCAGCTCATTTAAATTAGAACAGATAGTTCTTAATGCAGTGGCACTATAGATGCTGGCAGCTGGAACAAGGAAGCTGCCCATGCAATAAGGTTAAGATCTATTTTACTGCCACCGTGTAATTCCTTCAGGCAGGCATAGACTAGAATGAGCCAAGTGCAGTGGTCGGGCCAGGCCAGGACCACACTGGGCAAAAGTAGCCCAAGTTTCGGGGGAGGGGGGTGTCAGTGAAAGCCCTTTCCAAGTTGCTATGTTTTGAGAAGTGGAATCAGACCTAAAAGAGCAAACTGTGTCCTATGTTTCTGAGCTGTCAATAATGGCAGCTACTGCTGCCTCAGCACTTCTTTACAAAAGTTTTTTTTTTCTTATTTTTAGGTTATTTGGTGATCTCTACAGAGAAATGTTTTTGTCTGCCTGAAGTTTCTCAAGATGCCAGCTGTGCTGAGAGCTGTTTCTTGTAATGCTGGAGGGGGGGAAATAGTAAATCAGTGTAATAACTACTGAATTTTGATGTAGGATTCAGTTTGTGACTTATTTGCAGTAGTAACCAGTACTAAAGGGCATTCTTTCATTTGGGCACCTGTTTTTATTCAGAGCTGTGAAATCTGGAATTAGAGCCCAGTCATCTTTGGTAATGCTTTCTGAACCATCCTGGAAGACATCCTCACACTCAGAATGTCATCAAGCTGTGTCGTGCCCTGTTGCAGCTGTTGCTGGAAGCACTTCCCTGTCAGAGCTGCCTGCATTGTGATTGCTTAACATGACTGTGTCTGAGTGCTTTAGGTTAGTAAAGACTCTTGTCTCGAAGACCCATGCCATCCAGCTTGCTGTGACAGTGTGGAAAGGGGAGGGGAGCAGTAACAATCCCAGCAGGCTGTAAGCTCTGCTGGGGTGATGATGTCTGGTTAAAGGCAGTCATCTCTTCGCCGCATCACAGAGCACTCTTGGTGCTGTTCAGCTGAAACCAAGCCATGGGACCACAAGTCTGAGGCACCCTGTGAGACATTTTCATGCACACCAGCCTTGAAGTTTTCTCTTGAATGTTAAGGCTTTAGAAGTTTCTCTTACAGCTACAAGGAATTTTGATTTTATAATAAGAATTGCCTTGGATGCTTTGTGCCAATGAATAGTTGCATGTGCATATCCAGAAGACTGTTACAATTGCATTGTAAATGGAAATGACTTCCTGATATATCCTGTACATTTTCAAAAGTGGAGAGACAGAAATACAGCCCAGAGGATTCTGTCCTCTTTCTCACTTAGGGATTTTTCTTTGGGTATGTTAAAGAAAGCCTCTAACCCTTCCAGCTGGCTTTGGCTCATTGCTTTCTTGCTGCCTGTCTTACTGTAAATGTTCTTCTGCTCACTTCTTCCTGGCACACACAGCTTCTCTTAAGCTGAGTTTTAATTCTTAATCATATGTCTTGTACCTTAATTATAGTAGGGGAAAACGTGTCTCCAGATCGTCACACAGAAGGAACCTTCCATACACCAGTGATCTTTTCTTACATGTTTGGCTCAGCTATCCCCAAAGCATACCAAGATCTCTGCTCCATGCTGGTACATGTCCATGTCTGCATTGGGAAGGCAGTGACAAAACTGGCAGGTAGAGAGAAAAGAGGAGACAGAAAGTTTGTGAAGAAAAAAGGAGCAAAGCCTGCCTGGTTTATTCTCTTGCAGAGTCTTCATTTTGACAAAATAAGAATAGATTCCAGTTAATTACCATATATAGCTGTGCATTTATATACATATAAATATACATGCACATATAAATGCATACATATCCTCATATATATGAATATATGTGTGCCTATATCTGTGTGTGATCATGTGAGAGCCCTTCCATAGAGGTTGCATTGTGTTTCTTCTCATTCATACCTTTCTAAACTCTCACCTTCCCCATGAAAACTGCAGATAACAGCTAAGGAGACCAGTGGTTAGAAACAGCTCCTTTAGAGAAATAGCTGCGTTATACAACATGGTATAATATAAAGATCTGTAAAGCAATGGTCTGTGACCTTTGTGTTGAAAGCTGGTACAAAAAGGCTCTGGTTGACATCTAGAAATCTTGAACCAACAATTTTTTTTTTTTTTTTTTTTTTTTGGGGGGGGGG